>JAXGGA010006915.1:0-66262 GCA_038373865.1 Uloborus plumipes
GTAAAAAGGCTTAAGTAAAAACGTTTAGCCAAGAACACAGACCAAGCTGGTAGCTAAATACATAATTTGCAATAAAAATACATTGCGGTCCTAAATTGAGATAAAAACTATCTATCATTTAAGTTGGACCAAACTGAAACTGCGTGCAAAATTTGGTTACAATCGGTTCAGTTAATTGAGGAGTCCATTGGCCACAAACACAGGGACACGTAATTTTTATATATTAAGATAAGAAAGATTATTACTTGTTTACTGCGCTCCAGAAGCTGCCAGAACGTGTGCTTTATGTCGCGCAGCCATGGAGGTGTCAAAAAAGGCTTAGTAAAAAGGCTTAGCCAAGAAAACAGAAAAGCTGGTAGCTAAATATATAATTTGCAATAAAAAATATGTTGCGGTCCTAAATTGAGATAAAAACTATCCTATCATTTAAGTTGGAAAAAAACTGAAACTGCGTGGAAAATTTGGTTAAAATCGATTCAGTAGCTGAGGAGTCCATTGAGCACAAACACAGGGACACGTAATTTTTATATATTAAGATATTACCTGTTTACTGCGCTCCGGAAGCTGTCAGAACGTGTGCTTTATGTCGCTCAGCCATGGAGGTGTCAAAAAAGGCTTAGTAAAAAGGCTTAGTAAAAAGGTTTAGCCAAGAACACAGAAAAGCTGGTAGCTAAATACATAATTTGCAATTAAAAATACATTGCGGTCCTAAATTGAGATAAAAACTATCCTATCATTTAAGTTGGACCAAACTGAAACTGCGTGCAAAATTTGGTTACAATCGGTTTAGTAATTGAGGAGTCCATTGGCCACAAACACAGGGACACGTAATTTTTATATATTAAGACAAGTGCAAATGGTTTTAATTTTTTAATGGTATAAATTTAAGTTTTTGAAACTTTCACCCCCTAAATATTCCTGAATTTGTAGGAAAGCCCATTTGCAACAGTTCTTCTATTTTGTAAAAGACAAGTGATAAAAGTTCATAGCTGAAACCATTGTCCAAAGCTTCTTAAATATACACATCAAATATTACAATTCGGTTGATGATATTATTAATTGATATTAATAATATTAATTATTAATTGATTGACATTGATTAAATGCAAATCAGAACTTTAACTTAATAAATATATTTTTATTTGAAGGAATGCATACATTATATATCAATACCCGCATAAGAAATAAAATTTTAACATACAAAAACCCAGAAAAGCCGCAAAAACCCAGAAAAACCCACAAAAACCCGGGTGGGTTGGGTTTTTGTAGAAAAACCCGGGTTTTGCCAACCCTGCTTAAAACTGATAAAGAAATTAAAAAAATAATAACAATAACAGTCTACTGATCAACAGAGGGAGATTAGCCTCATAGACACATTAAAAAGTTCTTGAGCGAAAAGAGTTGAAAAGTAGTGTTTTGAAAAAATGGATAAGATTCAGAGCATTAAAAAAACTGGAGTACTAAAGCTATGCTTTTATTGAATAACACAAACGTATAGTGTTAAAGGTATAAATTGAAACAACAAATTGATTTAATTTTCACTTAATACAGTTAAATGTGCTAATTCGACATTATTACTTCAACATTACGCGCTTATGTAGTTCAATAAAAACCAACGACTGTCATTTTTTTTTTCCTTTTAATAAAAACAGATATTTCTCTCATGTGGGTCTGAACCACTAACCTTTCAATTAGCACTCAAACAGGATAGTCGATTGCAGCCCGAAGGCTTATCAACTTAGCTCTAGATGAACTGTTAATCAAGTTAACTTTCAAAGGTCGCAAGTGGTCACTGTCATTTTTTTACAGTTCACTCCCGGTGCCATTGTCCAATAATACGCATAGCTTCACAAAACAAATAAATACGTATATAAATAAATAAATAAAAACGAGTTGGAGGGGACAGTAATTATGAAACAATTGTTTAGCAGTTTAAGCCCCCCAAAAGAGATTAAAAATTACAAATATCATTTCCTCGCCCTGGCAGTTAATTTTTTTAATGTATCGTATACCATTTTAAAATGACAAAATGACAAAATTTCACTATCCTGCTATCTCACGCAAGAGAATTAGGGAGACGCTAATTACACTTAATAAAATCTTGCACTGCATTTAAAAGAGGAATTTTTTTGCAGGCATTAAAAAAAAATAATTTTGCAATTAAATCTTGCTAGATTGTCGAGAGATATTTTTCCTATTTCCTTGAAGTAATTTTTATAACCATCATCTTCATTTATAACTTTTATTAACATTTATTCTATCTGGGATAGTAATTAAAATAATACTGAAAAATCATACAAAGCATCGTAAAGAACAAAATAGTTGAATGTTTTGAAAATATTAATTTTAATTATTTTTCCAACTGTCATAATAATACCACTTCACTAAAATGTGTGATTTATATACGTTTCAATTTTTTTTTGTCGGTATTTTCAGCAAAAAATATCATTAGAGAATTACAATATACAGGGTGTCCACTCCTATCGTGGACCAATAGCTAATTTCTAAACCGTTAGAGATAAGCATATAGTTCATTTAGGAAAAAATCTCCAAATTGCGAAAGGAATTCTCGGTCTATTCAATATTTTTCAAAAAATCAAATTTTGAAAGAGTTACGAAATTTAAATTTTTATACAGCCCCCCAGTCCTATCAATCATATTTAGTAAAACATTCTTGACACTGTAACGTTTAAAACTAAAAAAAATCACTGTTCTACGACAAAAATTGACCGAGTTATGACGTTTTGAAAAATCCAGATTTTGCATTATTTCATGACGTCATCGAGAGATCGCTTAAGGGACAGTATGCGAAACCCTTCAAAATCTTGATTTTTCAAAACGTCATAACTCGGTCAATTTTTGTCGTAGAACAGTGATTTTTTTTAGTTTTAAACGTTACAGTGTCAAGAATGTTTTACTAAATATGATTGATAGGACTGGGGGGCTGTATAAAAATTTAAATTTCGTAACTCTTTCAAAATTTGATTTTTTGAAAAACATTGAATAGTCCCAAAATTCCTTTCGTAATTTGGAGATTTTTTCCTAAATGAACTATATGCTTATCTGTAACGGTTTAGAAATTAGCTATTGGTCCACGATAGGAGTGGACACCCTGTATATACTTTCACAAAAGATTTCACACTAGAACTTAATATTAATAAAAGAAAAAAAGAAAGAAACGAAAAGGGAAAGCAACCCACATTAATAGCTGAAAAAGACTGAAACACACTCAATAGAGGAGTACACCAGATGAAAAATTTTATGTATGAAGCAATCAATTCCAAACACGTTCAAATAACGAGAAATACAACATCCAAAGTCAACCTTTTTGAAAAAGAAATCACCAATGCGGTACGCGGCAACCGCGGCAATAGGGTAATGAGAAAAACGCAGCAATTATTCATTATGAATAATCTAGATGAATTATGCCCCATAAAAGGAGCTAAATGGAGCATTGGCTCATCTACTGGAACATTTTTCCAGCATTGAATATACATTTTTGTAGTAAATTATTAATGCAAATCCCTGAAGTTAGAACGATTACTATTTGTACTAAATGCTATAAAGATTTGTATGGTGATATCAATCCATGTTCGGACGCCTTTTTGATTTACAACTTATCGAATTCGGAAGTTTAAATCATGGTCTACTTTGATAACGTTATTCATGACGGTTATTTACATTTTTTTAGCAGTAACACATTTGATTATTCAACGTTAGTATCAAAAATGTCTGCATAAGCAAGTTGCCCTGATTAGATAGACATAAGTTTTGCTCTTTGGTGGCCACCACACTTGCTCATAATTAGTTTAAAATGCGTCTTAAAATAAAGAAAATTCAGTGTTAAAAATTACTTATATTCTAACATTTAAAGAGCATGTCTAGTCTTATTGTCTAGTGGGGAAACTGGGCGCCAGAAATACTTGTGGCAATGGTATCCCGCCGATGGTGGTGCCACATGAAAGAGTGGATGCCGCTTTGGGGAATGCACTAGGTCTGCAAATAGCAAAAAGCTAAACGCAGCCCTATTTGAAACAAACAAACAAGAACATTTAAGGAGAAAGTTTCACCTCTGTAAAAATAAATAGCTACGATAAATATAATTTAAACAAAAACAATGTCACTAGCTTTGCCCCCATCCGCTCACACGTGCACTTAACTTCAACATGAACAATTGCATATTGGACTTTACACTCCCCTTTATTTTGCATAAATTAATTTATAAGAAATTTTTTTTCACTTTTCTTTGTTAAAAATTTGAAAGACCATGCGTGTGGCTAATGCCGGATCTGTTTGGTACTGACAATCTGAAAAGAATGGTTTTGTGTAACCCTTTACAGCATTAATAATTTTCTGTAATGACAGTTTTACGGGATATTACATTACATTTTTCTCAGTGAAAAATATTAGTTTTTCCACATCAAAAAAATATGTGTGCATATCTAGAAGATATACTTTGAAGTCGGGAAGAATATAGTCACACATTGAGTTAGTTAAAAGATCCCGTGTAGCCATAAAACTCTCTGGAAACATAAAAGGTAATTTCTTTTTCTTTCCCTTCTAATCAAATAGTAAATTTTTTCTCTAATTTTCTAAAAAATTTAAGATGAGATTAAAATAGTCATACTGCTTTTGAATTTATTTTATCTCCATTCACTTCCATAATTATCATTAATTATGCATGACTATTTTAATCTCATATCATCAACACTGTCATTTAAAAATAATAAATGTTTACGATCAAATAGTGGATTCTTTTTGTAATTCTATAATTAACTAAATATTAGTTAAGCTATGCTATGTAGTTTTTAAATTGTATCCGTGTGTACTAAACTTCATAATTTAGTTTCCTAGAAATCTCGGGACAATTAAAAATTATTTAGCCATGAAATAAAAGTGTTAAACGCTTAATTATAATTTTATGACACATTTGAATGACTTATAAAACGTCACAGAGCTATTAAATTGAATCTGTTTCTCTTAAGCATCATAATTCACGTGGTAGTATATAAACAATGTTTATTTTGTTTTACACAACAGTATTGTGATTTTATTTTAAAAAATACTTAATATTCTATTGAATATGCTATAATTCCTAAACATTGGTTTTGTGGCTGCTATATTTCATCAGTTTTAGTAATAATTTTGATTACGCTTTAAATTAATGAATGAAAAATGCATTTGAAACTGCTTAATATCCCTTGTCGCTCAGGACCTAAAATTAAGAGCCGTTGAAACTATTTAATAGTTTTTTATAATGAATCGCGTGCATCAAATTCATTATAACAATTTTGTTTTAAGCATATTTTATAGCTGTGTGATAATATAAATTACATACTTTTGAGTTATATGTATAATCTCAATTCTGCACTGCTAGATTTGCTGTTGAAGATTTCTTTTTCAGTATGCACTCCTGCTAAAATTTCCTCAAAATTTATGTAGCACTTAATTGAGTATTTAAAACCTTCTCTTCTTATAATCTTTTCCCTTTCCAGAAATTTTTAAAATGTATGACTTACTACTGAAAGGCTTCAACATGCTAAAGATTTATAAATATCACTGCCTAAAATTTAAAATTGGTGAATTTTATAAGATGTTCGTAATATATTGCAATAAAAGCTATATGGGTAAAAATAGGCACGGAAGGCGACTGAGGATAGCAAAACGGAGCATTGCCCTATATTTTAGAAGTAGTTTGAATTAAATATGAGAGCGGGCACAATTTGGGCATTGTGGTAACCACGGAGTCGTTAATATTATAGCAGGTTGCATCCAATCGCGGGCTTCCTACGGCTGCGATTTCATGCTCTAGCTATTGAGAGAAAAATCGTTTTATTTGCCATTATAATAATGTTTCCGGTATTAACTACAAAAGCGTGCTATTCAACAGAAATATGTTGCAGGAAATATTTTAGAATAAGAAAAAAAAATCCACTCGTGTGTTGCTATTCTTAAATACAGTGCGCAGTTAAATATATATATATATATATATTTCAAATCACTAATTTTTACCTGAGTAGTTTCAAATGACTCAAATTAGTCCATTGAAAAGCTTTACTTGTCATAGATAGCTCAACTAAAACAAAACTATCATTTTGTTTTATGATATTTGCGATAACAGGTAGTTGTAAGAAACACTCGTTAAAAGATAAGTTTTATTTATTTTTTAATGTGTCGTGTTGAGTAAAATCAACTTTGAAATATTACTCTTTTGAAAGGTCGCTGCTTATTTCAAAATTTTTTAAAAAGGTATAACGTTTAAAGTTCAGATATGTCTTTTATTTAAAACTTAAAATTTTTTATACAACCCATGACGTAGCTGATACAGGTTTTAGAAGTTCAAACAATACCGAAATATGACAAAGATTTCAATCACACTTAAAACTAAAATCTTGTTTACCCCCCCCCCTCCCCCCTTTGCAGAGGAATTCAAAAAAAAAGTTGTTTAAAATAAATGATTTACACGATAGTTCTCTCCTAGCGATGGAAATCACAACTATTTGATGAATCTGGGCTCAAAATACTTTTTTAATGTGTGTGGCGAGTGAGGAAGAAATGAAGAAACCCTACTATTTTCTGGTTATATGTATACTGCTAAAGATACTAATGAGTTATTTTTAAAATAGCAACTTTTTATCACAATAGCATACATGTAAGTAAAACGCTTTTATTTTGAAACGTATAGTTAAACGTATTTATTTATTTGATAAAAATTCATTTTTTGAGTTTATGAAAATGCTGGCCTATTAACAATTACAAGAGTAGTAGAAACTTTTTTTGCTTTAACTAATCTTATAAAATGGCCATGTGGAGTTTGAATAAATAAACGTAAACATATGCCATGAGAAGTTTCAAAACGATTAAAAACTTTCACATGAAAAAATATTTTATTTGATGTTCTTAAATTATTGATTGCACGAGAATTTGTCTTATAAAACCAATCATTAACATTTTACCGATGAACATTTATTTATTTTGTAGAACCAATGAATAAAAATATAATTCATAAATTAATAGTATCTATGAATCAATATTGCAAGAGTCGAAAATTTAACCACAGACGATTATTATTTTTAAATTTCTATGTGCATTTTTTGCTAAAATTTCTTACGAAGTGTTAACGAAAACTGAACACTTGATACTGTTAATAAAAACTGAGCAATTGATACTGTTAACAAAAACTGAACACTTGATAGACTCTTAAAGTTAAATTTTTTGTCATTTCGTTTACTTGAAATGACAAAAATTCAAGTGCAAAATTATTTAGAATTGCTTTTTATTATTTAAAAGTACCCGCTGATTGAATAAAATTCATCATTTGTGAAATAATAATAATAATAACTGAAATAATATTGCAAACTATTTTGGAATAATAATAATAATAATTACAAAATAATCGCTCTTTTTTTCAGATCTACAACATGCAGATAGAGTAAACAGACACATAGAAAGAAACTTTAAACATTTACTTTGCAGAGGCATATAACATGGCAACGACGGATGTGTTATTATACACAAAACTAATATGTTTCATCTGCTTGAGGTACTTTGGGCAATTTGTTGAAGGGACCATTGTCCATAACTTGACTTTATTTCCAACAAATTACCAAAAATTTGCTCCCAGAGAACTAGCTCCTATAACTCCATATCAACATCTACTAGTAAGTAAAAAGCGAAGGACGTATTTTTACTCATTTATGATACTAAACATATTGACCATAATCAGAAAATGTGTATGTGTGTAACTATATCCAAAATATAATCTCAACATGGTATTATTTGCATAGCTAGAAATGTATTTAGGCAATATATATACTTAACAATGATTTTTCTTTTTACTTTACAAAACTGTTAATTTTTCTAGCTTGACATTTTACGTTTTTTTTTTTTTTTAGAACATTATTTATATTACATAGTTATATATTTTCTATGAGGAAAACGTGTTCAAATAATTCTCCAGCAGCAGAAATTGTATGAACTGTAAATTTACCCTTTATTCAAAATCATTTGAGGTTATCTTTGATGTAAAAAAATAACGCAAATTCGAATTGAGTTTTAACCTGCACATGCACATATAAAACTTTTGTTGTAAAAATTTTAAATGTGTATATTTTTGTGTTTGTATTTCTATTAGATAGTGAAATAGTCAGAATAGGAATATCTTTCCCCCAATAATTACAGTAATAGTTTGATCTCTAATTAACGGAACATAATTTGCATTTCTAATGTATGTTCTATGACTCAATACATTATCATCTTTTCAAAAGAGAATTTTTTAATTGATCCTCTCTCTTGCTAGCATGTGTATGCTTTTGATCCTCTAAACCTCAAGCCATATTGCCATCTGAAATTTTACAGCCCTCATTATCCTTTTCCTTTTTTGCATTTGATTAAATTTAACATTGACCAAACCAGTTTTATATTTAAGTGAAATGACAATTCAACTTTCAGCGGTTAATTAATGACTTTCTCATGATGTTTGCTTTGCATTTTCATTAAGTTCCCGAGAATTTTTTCTCCCATTAAGGTACTGAAACCCATTATCTATAGAATTCAAAATAAGATAAGAAGCATGCTGAAGTACATACTTCTGGTTGTGTTGTTATTTGGTCCATTGACATATGCTTTCTGGAACTTTTACCTATTTTACGGTAAAGGGAGTACTATAAACGAGAATTAGTTTTCTTTTTGTGATTATTACTTTTGATAAATGTTCTACTTTCTCAGTTGACTAAAAAGTATTAATACAAACGAGGGAACATCCAGCAACTGGTTTTGAAAGGAGGCCTTACGTGAAAACCACTCGAATAGTGTAATTATGAAAAAAGTTTAAATGCGATGAAAACGTTAAAATAGATAAAGCAGGTCTTTATTTATTTTTAACTCCAGAGATCCTCATATTCAATTCTCTTGTGAAAAAGAGCAGAACAACTGCCTTTCATTACTTGATGTTCTTTTTTCTCGATCTAAGTCCCGTTTTAAAACTACAGTTAACCGCAAACCTTTTCTGTTTTCTTACCCCCCCCCCTTACCCTATAGATTATCGTCTCACCCTCTTAATCCCAATGTGCAGCTATTTTATATAAATTAACGTTGAAAACTACGGCGTCTTCCCCAATCTATCCTATAAAATAATTGCATTTGCGAGCTCGCATACTTAGGACAGCCTCGTCGCTCTTTGAAATTTCACTTAACAGATCATCAGAATTCTGTGAAAAAACAACAGCTAAATAAATCCAGTATTGCACAACACTGCTGGGACTCGAATCACTCTTTCAATTTGAACTGTTATCAAATTCTCTCCAAAAATGCTCAAATTCGTGGGATCTTAATTTTTGGGAATCTTTCCACATCCTGAGGAACCGGTCTAGTTTAGTTAACGACCTTACTGTAAACCGTATTTTTCTCCAGTTTAGATTATATTTTTATAATTGGTTTTTGTTTTCCATTTTTATTTAAACTGGCATATCTCTGCCCTCCCTTCTCCCCCCCCCCGCTTTATGTTATTTGTCTGCACAATTTCTTACTTTTATTTTTAATTATACTGCCCACGTGTTTTGTTTTGTTATCAACTAATTTACTAATTTCAATTTTTTTTTCTTTCATTCTGTTTTTTTTTCTTCTCCCTACCAACGTCTATTTGTTACATTGCTTCGGAAAATAATTTTTCTTGTCAGCAAAATGTATTGTTAATTTATTCAGACCGGTTTCATGTTTTTGAAAATATGTATTGCTTATCGGTTTTCTTGGAAAAAAAATCCAGATTTAATTACACCATAAATTTCGTATCGAGGTGTGTTGTTTGTTTTGTTAAATTCTAATTTATACTACTTAAACTGTCTTTTGTTCCACCGTATTGCTTTTCTGGAATGAATTTTCATCCTAAAACTCACACTTTGCATTGAAAAAGGGGCACCTTGTAACCCCAAAAAATGTGTCTGCAGCTATCTGCGTCATTTGTGACATAAAACATTGGATTACCTTAATTTAGTTTTAGATTCTAAAATATAACCTTCAAAACTGGAAGCCAATATTAAAAAAAAAAATCTCCAATCAGTCTGTACAGTATGAAGAAAAACAGAAATTTTTTAGCATCGATACTTATAGTCAAAAAATTAATGATTAGTGTAAAATTTTCGCTCTATTTTCATGTTAAGAGAAACTTAAAGTGCATTTTTTTGCATTTGAATTTCCAATTCAATGTTTCAAGATGTCTAATGCTTTATGATTTTTTACAGTCAAGAATTAGAAGACAAGAATTTGATGCTGATGGTAAAAAAATTAAATTCTCTTAAGCACATGCATTTATGCATGTTAAAGCTCTATTTCAAACTAGCACAGCATTTTTCTTTTTTCCAAGTTTTGAACACTTTTATAGCATTCAGCCAGGCTTTTACTAAAGTTTTACAAATAACTTTATAGTTTTTGCATTCTAGTTAGAAATATTTTTTGCACGAATAACATATTCTCTTTTGTTAGCAAAATGTATTAGTTATTCTTTTGGTAGCACTTAGAAATATAATTATGTTTTTTTTTTCTTTTTTTTTTTTTTTTTTTTTTTTAAGAAGCAGTAATACACTGTTGCTGAATTTTAAAAGTCGCATATCATTTTCTACTTAAACATAGGGCTTCACAAAATATCTGTGAATTTGACCTATAATAAAAATTATCATATTACTTAAGTGGATTTTGCAATGATTCATTTGCTCTTTCTGAATCATGCTTCTCATGATCACAATAAATACCAAATGAATATTATAAAAGGCCTAAATATATAAGCTCAAAACATAAAATGATTGTGTTAAGTTTTTTTTTCTTTTCACGAAAAAGAAAATAAATTTTCCAATCGAGAACACCAAAAGATATCTTCTTTAGAACAACAGCACTTTAAGCTGATATTATGCGACTAAAAGCAGTTCTAATAAATTTTAACTTTCATATCTGCGTATCAGGGGCTAGTAGAAAAAAAATTCTCGAAAAATACGTTAACCAACGTTAACCTAAACAGGTTTTTCTTAATTGTCGGCATTATTTTCTATCCTCTGAGCGAAAAATAAACGCTTACAAAATAATGGCCAAATATGCAAGGGGTGGAAAAAATAATACAAACAATTTACAATTTCGGGAAAATAGAGAGTACCTTAATAAACAATCCATAATAAAAAATTATTCAGCACCATGCTTTTTAATCTGGAAACAAAATTAAATAATAAAGGTTCAAAAGTAAGCAATTTGTAATTTTCATTACCAAGTAGTCATAATGCTCCTAGAAGCTTCTTCTATTCCATACAATAAATGCAAAAGTCATTTCGTATTTCCGTCTTTTCTGGGTTTTTCCAAGGTGTAGGTAACCTGTCCTAATCTGACTTGGCACTCTGGTGATGGGTTCATTAAAAAAAAAACTCATAAGATTCAAAGTTCGCCGCTTTCTCAGGATGTGTTAGCTGGGAATGCTGCAATACACGCTACACCTCCAAAATGTTGGGATCCATGTCCACCCTTCATTGGGTAGGAAGGGTAATGTGTTCAGCACTTGTTCAAAACATCCCAGCAAACTCTTCTGAACGTCTTGCAGTTCCTGAAGAGCCACCTGCACCCTGTGATTTTGGAACTGGAGCCCCGAACTTGGACATGTGCACATGGCTGATTCCACCTAATGCAACACCACGGAGCAAGTGGAGGCTTGGAATGGGTGAACTTTCAGCTTGGGTTGGAGGCCCACGTACAGACCATACTACTTCGGATAGGCAGGGTGAGTAATGCATTGTTAAAAAGTAATAATACTTTTCTGCACTGTAAAAAAATAGATGTTTTTAGAGTAAAATACAGCTAATTTTATAGTAACAAATAGTAAAATTGCCAATTTTGCAGTAACAAACTGTAAAATTGCTGATTTACAGTAATAAACTGTAAAATTGGTAATTTTATAGTTTATTACTATGCATTTTATAGTTTTAAATTGATACCACTGCTGCCAGTATTAAACTGCTGTTTTCACAGTTTAATTCAACGAATTTCGTGGGAATAAACTGTAAAATTGGTGATAATAAACTAAAATTTCTGCTTTATAGTAATAAACTGTAAAATTAGCTATATTAGAGTTTATTACTATGCATTTTGCAGTTTTAAACTGGAACCTCTGCTGCCAATATTATACTGTAAAAACAAGGGTTTATGTTTTGCAGTGTGACAAAAATAATGTGTTTTAATAGGTTAAGCATTAAAATGTTTTGTATGTTCTCTAATAGTCAATACATGGGTAGGTAATTTCCATCTTTTATGTTAATGGCGCTCATAAATTAAATGACTTTTCCATAACTTATTTGAAGGCATCGTGATATTAATAAAGTTAAATTTACCGAATGCTAATTCATGGGGTTTAAAAGAATTTAATTATTACCAAAGTAATACTGATTTTTCTTGATATTTATTAACGATAATCATTAATTTATAACTGACATTCATAAATGAAAACAACTGAAAATAAAAAAACAATTGTTGCACTTTAATGGTTTGCAGAATAATAAAATGATGCAGAGGAATTCATTTTTCTACTTGGGAGATTAATACGTTTGTGCTAAATTTGTGTAAGGGATTAAAAAAAACTGTCTATTTTGATTTGAGATAAATGTTCTTAAAAGCCATTTAATTTACTCGACCTTTATTTATTTATTTATTTATTTATTTATTATTATTAGTATTATTATTTTACAAACGGGAGTGTTTAAAACAATTTCAAGTACACTTATTGATTTTCGTAGTTTGGAATCAGTGTAATCAAAAGTTTTGCTTAACAATACTTAACCGTCAAAACAAAAAAAATGAACCTGATGAAACACCCCTAATTTATCTTTTCAGTAATCAATGGTTTTCTTAGTTTCAACTGCTTAGAAAATTGATTTTCCAACAATGTCCCTTTGAGTTTGATGCATTAATTTCTTATTATACTACTCATACTTTTTAAAATTATAAAATGTGTTCATTTATGCCTTTTTTTCTGCTTCTTTTATAGGAGGGTATGTCTTTTACGAAACATCCTACCAAGAAGACATGCACCAACCAGTAGTGCCTACCAATCCTAAACCAGATCATCATGTGGTCGGCGGTGCTCGACCTTTACCTCACGGCGCTGGTGGTTCCTCGGTAGACCCTTCGGAACAACCTGGTGTTATAGACAGTGCTTGGTTCATCAGCCGGAACTTAAGTCGAACTGGACCTATGGGATATTGTTTGAGCTTTTTCTACATTATGGAAGGTTTGAGCGCTGACAGACTGATAATTCATTTGAAAGATATGGAAACTGCGGAAAATGCATCCCTATGGGAAATAAGAGAAGGTATGGAAGGTAGTTGGACGAAAGGAGAATTGGCTTACACTTACGATGGATTTCATTTGGTAAGTAAATGCTTTTACTCATATAATAAAAAAAAATACTATGGCTTATAGTTTAACGTCTTGCTATTGTTTATTCTTTCTGCTTCAGATTTTTATCTAATGAAATTAATTACTCTCATATAAGGTTTGAGTACAGCATTAGTGCTGGTTTAAGACTGAAAGGATACGGTTAACTGCCGATTATCCGTGGAATAGAATCAACCAGTGTAATTCGGATTATCCGTGGTACGGTAACAGCGGATAATCCGAAAAGTAAAAAAAAACCATAGTAGTATTTGCAATAACTAAAACAAATCAATAACTCAACACGTACATTTAAGTTATAGCTAAAAATGATAACTTTGAATGTAAAAAATAACTTTAGAGGCTAAAAACTATCGATAACGCACTCTCATTTTTCTGTATTCAGTAAATCAAACACTGCAAAAAAAGGGGGGGGAGAAAAGAAAGAAAACAAAAGTGTGAAACGGTCGTTTATAATCCAATCCGCTAATATTAGTCAACCAACAAAGTTCATGCGGTTTTTATTTATTGTTTACTTCTCTGGATTATATTGATTAAACAGAATGAAGTGGCGGGGGTATCTTTGTATACAAATTAAAGCTTATTTAATGCAGTATTATTTAGAGCATTTGATTAGTTTGATTACTTTGAATTTAAGTGAAAAATCTGTAGTTGAGTATGGCCGTGTCAAACGCAATAATTCGTGCTTGTTTACTTTATGAGTTCAAACTTGGTACCAAAGCTGCAGCAGCTTGTCGTAAGATATGCACTGCTTTTGGGGAAGGTACTGAGCTGAACGGACGGGTCAGAAGTGGTTCAAGAAATTTGCCTCGGGGGATGAAAATCTGGAAGATGAACCTCACTCCGGGAGACCATCAACGGTCAACAACGACGAGATCAAGCTGGCAATCGAGCAGGATTCAAGTCAGACATGTCAAGCACTTGCCTTAAGATTCAATGTGAGTGATGAAACTATTCGTAAACATTTGCACCAGCATGGGAAACGATGGAAGCTAAGCAAATGGGTACCACATGAATTGAGTGAAACGAACACACACAGCAAGAATCACTCAAGAAACTCTGGCACGATTACAGTGGGAAGTTCTACCCCACCCTCCGTACTCACCAGACCTAGCCCCAAGTGACTACTACCTGTTTTTGGCAATGGACAACCATATGCGCAATCAGCGGTTTCAAAATAGAGAGGATTTGGAAAACGAGGTGAAAAACTTTTTTAACTCTCAAAACCCAACTTTTTATAAAAACGGAATATATGGTCTTCTGTCTAGGTGGGAAAAGGTAATACTTGCTGATGGTGATTATTTTTCTGAATAAATTTAATTTAAATCCATTTTTTGTGTTTTATTTATTAACATTCAAAACCGCACGAACTTTGTTGGTCGCCTGGTAAATGGTTTACTGTAGTATCTCTTGACTTATGCTAAGTCTCAAGCTATACCCCATGGCACCTTTTTGCACTTACATGGCACTAATAAATAAAACATGTTCAACGTCGTACACAAGCGATAAAGCTTAAAGATGATACTTTTTGATGTTGTCTATTAATTAAAGTCGTCTTAATGGTTTTACTTTAGAATCGTTAAATTAAGAAAAACATTGAATTGAATTATGAATGGAAAAAAACTGATTCCTTGTTTCGAAGTTCAAAATAAAATGAATAATTTTTAATGATTGAATTATTATGTTCAATTACGAAATTAAGTTGGTATTCTTGATGACGATTTCATAACTGTGAGATAAAAGTTGTAGATTATGCACTTAAAGATTCATTCTAATCTGAAAATGAAACTGATGGAGTTCAGGACTATTCTTATTGTGACAAGCAAGTGGCCTAATAATATTAAGTCTTTTCTACTTGGTAAACTATAAAGAAAATTTATTAAGCACCAAATATTATAAGTATTATTTAAGTGAAAAGACAGTAACCGTTATATATTTGTATATTATTTCTTCAGAAAAGAATCTAATTCGGATTAATGCTAAAAAAAATCAATCGCATGATCAGAGAAATATTTGTTCATGAAAATAACAAGGAATAAAATCGTGTCTTACATAGTCATAAATGAGGAATTTGCTCAGTATTTGTGCATTCACAAGCTGGTAAACGCATTCCGATATCCCAAATACTAGATCGTTTTTTAATATTGTTATTGATACTTATACTTTAATATAAATTACATTACGAACTCAAAGTCCTTAAATGAATCTTCAAAACTATAATAATTTGAAATGGAAATTTTTCTGTCATATTTTTTTACAAAAATACAAATGCCTTCGTGAAGTCTGAAAGATAATAAGCAATGCATGAGGATGCTGATACAAAAGAAGTAAAGTTAAGAATCTACTTATCTACTTATATTATGTTTCAATTACAGGGAACTCTCAACAACTCTCGCAACAGAAAAAGGCGTATAAGTGAGAGAGACATATAAGTGAAAAAGCCTATTCAAAAGTCTAAAATGCAACATAAGTTCTAATGATAGCATGAATAAGAATGTTTCTATAGAAAATGGTTATATTACTACAGTTTGGCAACTACTGTAACCTAACTACAATGATAAGGATAAAAAAAAATAGTAGCATACCTTATCACAAACTGGTCCCTTTAAAACGATCCATAATAGATATTTGTCCCTTTCCGAATGTTTGTTCATGCATAAAAATTGCCTTCCGTGAGCAATAAAAGCGAAAGATTAAAGAGGAAAGTGAAGAAACATGCTCCTTTTGTTGGAAAATAAATTAAATTGTTTGCATTTTACGAAAAATTCGGCGCACAAGTGAAATATGTATCTCTAGAGCGACGCATAAACGAATGAAATTATCATTATATTACTATGGAATGTGCAGGAACCACTGAAAATCGTCGTATAAGTGAAAAAGGCGCATAAATGAGGTGGTGCATAAGTGAGAGTTCACGTATTAATTAAGGTGTGAAAATACACAATTTCTCTCTCCCCTCACTTAAAAATGGAAATATTACTTTACAAAATTTAAAAAATTAAGACATATAGAAAACAATTTAAAGCAGTAAAACTATTAAAAACAAAAATTCGGACATTGATGGGGATCAATAAATGAACAAAACTAGGTTTAAGGGTTTAAAATTTCAAAACACGTAAGATTTTTTTAAGGCAAAATTCCGCAAATCCAAAAAACAAAAGAAAAAGAGAGAAAAGCACAGTTGAGAAACAATGAATATTCACAGAAATAGATGGGGAGGAATTTATGTGAAAAGCTACATTTTGAGGTTTAACATATAATTTCAAATAAAATAATATCATTTATCAGACGTGCTATCGCAAAACGTTTACTTTTATTTTACGTCATCATACGTAAAATCACTACCTGTTCTCAATAATTTATCTAACATGAAAATAATCACCTATGATTCAGTAAACAACACTTCAGCTTTGATAACGAAAAAGTAGCTGAATTACGAGCAATTTTTTAGAATTATTCACTGCTTCGTGAATCGTTTATTTATCTGCTGGCTTTTATCGCATAGAGTAAAGTAGTAACTAAACAGTGTCACAAAAAATGTTCAGAAATTGATTAGGGACAGTACATTCATGCATTAAATTAAAATTAACTAATCATCTGAAAATTATTTCTTTCTCAAACTTAGCTCCGTTTTAGCTTTATGAAATTATATTCAAAAAGCAGGGAGCAATTAATGTATGGCATTATAAATAAAACATTTAATTGAATAAACTCCTTCTCAAACGAAAGAACAGATTCAGTCTCCCAAGTCACAAGGCTACTTGTGGACACAAACTAATAAAGTAGGTTTTTGGCCAAACGTCGAAATCAAATGCTGAAAAATCGTCACCGAAAGTCATTTGCATCTTTCGAGTGATTTCCACTTGGCTTTATTTAGCCCAGTTTCTAGCCAAATTCGATTCAGTATCTCAGCTCCAATCATTTCGTCATTTTTCTTGAAATTAAAAATCTCCGACGAGGCACTACACGTAAAATCAGTCAAACTCTGTTTGCGAGTGACTGGCGCTATTGACAAACAGGGGAAAATTCACACGTGCCTAGAGATGTTTACAGTTGGCTCGTACAAGTGCTCCTTAGATTTCATTCAAGACAGGTTAAAGGGGGCTGTAGCACCACGTACGATGCCATACTCAAAGCAGATAGCCATTTGGGGTAACTTGGATCCACAATGTCCCTATTTTCAACCACACCACTCGTATTTTAATAGTGTTCTTGCATCTATTGGCGAAAAATTTGAGAAAAATTTTCTTCTGAAGAAAACCCCATTTTTATTTTATAACTTTACAAGCTATATACAACTTATTGCATTGCATACCATAATATAATCAAACACTAACTTCAGAATAGTGGGTTATGCAGTTGCTAATTTGTTTTATAAAACAAAACATAGGAAAACTGGTATTTTAACAAAACAAGCAGAGAGCAGCATTGAGCCTTATACAGTTTTTTTTTTTTTTTTTAGCGAATACTAAAAAATAAAAAGTGGTAAAATATTAACACACATGGTATAAAATTATTCTATATCACTAAACGTATACAATAAATTTCTATATTTGTATTTTTTCTGCTAGATAAAAATAATATTTTTGTTTAAATTTACTTTTTGAAAAGATCCAATCTAGCTGTTTTGCTTCAGTTTGAAAAATGGATAGCTTGCGTAACTACTTCAAATAATAAAAAAAAAAGTAAAAGAAGCTTTAAACTTATTAAATACACGGAAAAATGAATCTAATGCAGTGATAGCATGTTAGTTAAAGTTAATCTGTCTCAAATTGGAACTGAAGCTCATTCTTTATTTTATTAGATTATTTTTGAAGCTGTAACTAAACCTTCAAATGATCCAGCACGTCCGTTTAGAGGACATATTGCCTTAGATGACATGGTTTTCCAGAAGATGGGAAGTCCAGATCTTGATAACTGTTTTGGTAAGTATGAAATACTATTAACATAAACAGAAAATACAACATACAACTTTATGTAACAAAAACGTATAGCACAATAGTTTTTCAAAAAAAAAGTTCACTAGATGCATTTAAATGTGTAATGCATGTGTCTTTGTAATATTCACTAGCATATTTATATAGCTAGAAATAAGTTCGATATTGAGTATTTTTGAAGCTTTTTCTTTTTTTTTTTTCTCGCATTAAACATAAAAGGAGTTTAACCCTTTCTGTACAACATTTTTTTTTATCTAAGGAAACAATTTTTTCGCTCCATATCTCAATCAAAGGAGACTATAGGAAGCACACCTTTCTACTTTTTAAAGATTTTCTGCTGCCAGCAGAAACGAATGTGCCAAAAACGTCACAATGTTCTTTTGTGTAGTAACTCACTTAGCAACTGAGGAAAAATTATTCTGTAGGTGTGTGCCAAATTCGGCACACCTGACGTTAAAGGGTTAAATGATTTTCATTCATTTTCAATTTGGAGTAAAACAAGAGTAGATACAAAAATATTAATATTCGTAATGCTTAAATGTGTGTGTTCAGAATTTTAAGTAAGATCTCGTGTATGAAGAACAAGAAATTTTTTTCGTAGTTTCATTAGATGATAGATTTGTCATCACAGAAAGTCAAAAACATTTTTACTTTACAAGTTCGACGAATCTTGGATTTTTTCTAAAATTTTCAGTATCGATGTACAATATAAAAGAAAATTATAAGATACATTCATCAACTGGAAAGAAAATAATCTCGGAAAGTGATTTTTTTTTTTGGTACTCAGACTGAAAGCAGTAAAAACGCTATTGGAGTGAAAGTCCATTTAAGTACATAATTTATTTATCAGTTGAAAACTGTAAACTAAAGAGAATCACGTAACATGTTTTGCCACTGTATTTTCTTTGATTGCCATAAGTGACATTTACGTAAACTGAGCCTTTTGCATCAGATTTAAAAAAACCTGCTTTTATCTCATTAGGAATATGTTCTTACTATCAAGATTCTTCTAAGTATAAACGTGCATAATGTGCGGAATGCGCTATATTTGTTCTTCTTCTAATTCTAAAATAGTTTAATTTATGATAAACAAGTGTAATTAAAGTTTTCAAATTCGTTTTTTTTCCTCGTTAGTCAACTGTTTACTCGTCAGTCGTCACACTAGTCCTATTTTAACATTAAATAATGGAAAGTACCTCTTTGGAAATCAAACATGTTTTCAAAAATAGTTTTAAAGTTAAATCTATTCAATAAATATTTCTCAGTGATACGAGTTTGTATAATTTTTCAGGTCATTGCACGTTTGAGGGAGGATTTTGTGGTTGGACGAATGACGTGGAGGACGACTTTGATTGGGAGCTTGGTAGATCGAGTAAAAGCTTCCTTACAGGACCATCAAGAGATTTCAGCAGTTACAACAGGGATGAGCAAACCGGTACCTTTACGTTTATTAAACATATATAAAATTGTAGAACACATATCTACTAGGATCATATTACAAAGACACTATCGGCATCATTAGTTTTGGAGACAAGGTATAAGATACATTACATCGAGCAAGTTTATCAGGAATTTTTGCAAGTAGTATCTTCGTATGATACTAAGTCGATAACATAATGAATAATTCTGATCCTGGAACAGGTCGTTGTGTCTAGCTACAACGGGACGTACATTCATTCAGACTTGGATTCGCATTACATATCCAACTTACGCAACAGTAAATTAGATGCGTAGTGTATAATTATAATTTTTGGAGATAACTTTAAATAGTTTTCATATCAAGAAATTTTGCCAGGATTTGTTTATGCTTCATTGTACCACATAAATCATTAAAATAACGGTTTTATCAAAACCAAATTTATTTCATCCAGTTTTAATAGTATAACACACTTTATATGAAAGTGGATATGCAATATGTATTCGATTTAAATTAATAACGGTTCTATCGGGACTGAACATATTGTCCGTTACACAAAATTCCTTAATTAACCAAGTACTTTATTGTTTTCTCCAGTATCATTACAGCCCTATGGAGTCGTTAAAATGACGGTTAATTTACGAAAAGTTTACTTTATCGGATTATAAATTGATATTAGTTTAATTGTAGGTGGATATTCATACATTGATGCTTCGTTTCCCAGAAGACCGGGAGATAAAGCTAGACTTTTGAGTCCAAATTTCTTAGCAACTGGTGAGTATATAACAGGTCAAATATGTGTTACTTGTTTACTTTTTGTTACTAGATAATTATACCATCCTTGCGTTGGAAATTCTGAGGCATATTATTAATAAATTTTGCCACCACTTCAAATCTATTTTGAAAATTTCTTACAATCCTACTTATTTTATCATGTCCGATTTAATTCTGCATTCTATTAGCTCAAAGTTTTATACCGAGAGCCTATTAGTCTATATTTTCATCAGCCAATCCTGATTGCTTGGCTACTCACTTATTCAAGTACAACATCTTTTTTTTTTCTTCAAATTGTGCATTGTACACGAGAAATATTGTTATGAATGCTTTGTATCTCAAAGCATGCCTTGCAGTGACTGAGAATACGTACGACAGATACTGGAAGGAAAGAGACAAACTTTTAAGACTACAGATGGATTGAACTTATTACCGTATTTTTCGCCGTATAAGACGCACTTTTTCTCCCCAAAATTGGGGGGGGGGGGTCTTTTTTTCTAGATTTGCCTCCTTTAAAATTAGGTGCGTCTTATACGGCGAAAAATACGGTAACTTTTTACTTAATTTTACAATTTTGGATTTTACCATTTTATATTTTTACATTTTTTACATTAATACTTTTTGCACTTTATATTTTTACATTTACCATTTTACATTTTCCTTCTTACGATTTTTTTTTCCTTATGCTCTGATTTGCCTTTCTTCATGTGCTTGTGTTGAGTTCGCTATATTTGCACACTCTACTCAATATTTTTTCTGTTCAAGAGCTACTGCTGAAAATAAAATATTTCTATATATTTTTATATATATATTATTTATATATAGTATTATTTATATTTATGTATCAAAATATTTACATATATTAACCTTTTCCATCAGGAGACAACAATCCTGTCTGCATGAAATTCGCCACACACATGTTTGGAAACGGTGTTGGTAGTTTACGAGTGTTGAAAAGAGTACCTGGAGACGAAGCCCCGGACAGAGTTATTTGGGAAATAAGTGGTGAATCAGGAAACAAGTGGTACCGAGCTCAAGTTTCAGTTTCATCAGCAACCTCGTATCAGGTGAGTTAGATAAATTGCAAAAGCCTTTTTTGCTTTAATATATACATTCTTCAAATAATTTTAAACATTTACAAGCCGGCCACTTTGTCTGCCCACCTACCGATTTTTCTTCCGTTGGTTTTCATTGAGTCTCAAATTAGCAAACTTCGAAAAATGTAGCAAAAGTTTGTTATTCCAATGTAGAACAACTACTATACGACAAATTTTTCAGAAGAATTATAATCACACGAGATACTCTATTTTCCCATATTCCTGAGCTTCATAAAAACGGACAAGTGCATCAAGTAATAAAATTATAAAAGCGAAAAACAAATAGCGAAATTTAAAACGTTACTGATGGAAGACTTTCTGGTTCAGTCATTCATTTGTTTAGCGAATTGGCAACCAAAAATTTGAAACTTCAATTTGATCGTTTTTTCATACAGTCCCATATACAATTGTTTCTGCTAAAATAAAAAGTAAAGAACAAACATCGCTTTAGCTAATGCTTTTGAATTTTTTTCTAGGAAAGTGAGCTTACAAATCCTCTACATTTTACTTTCATTCATGTTTTTTTTTTTTTTTTGTGTGTGTGTGTGTGTGTGTGTGAAATTGGGCTTTTACAGAAAATCATCGATGTAGATGAACTTAGAAAGTTAAATTTCATCTGAAAACAAAATTTTATTCAAATCGTTAGAGCCGTTTCCAAGATACGAAATATATTTATCTATCTATCTATCTATATATATATATATATATATATATATATATATATATATATATATTTAAATTAATGTATATACGCACGCACACGAGAGTTGCTCGTTTTAAGATATAAGGCGATATTTTTGTAATGAATTACAATCTGGGTTCACATCACAAAATTGGTTCAATTGAATTTTTTTTTAACTACTTATTTTTAAAGAATAAAGGTGAATGTATACTAGTAATAAATCCATTTTCCTTAACACTAAAGAAAGTATCTGAGATATTCAATTACAAGGGCAAACAAGCTCGGATGGCAGCTGCTTCTTTTCACATTTTCCCAGCTGTTATTGTTTTTGCAGGCACTTACAGAGAAGCAATTTTCTTGCAACTGAAACATTTAATAGAAATGCATCTGTATTTGAGTTTGCATATAGAAAAAGTGTTTTGTAGAAAAAGTTATCTCGAATTAATATTCAATAGATTTAGGATTTGTTAGCTTTCACAAATAAGCAAGAAATTTATTGAAAACTGAACAAAATTTCTGTCTGGTGTACCAACATCGATTTTCTCTTTTTTTTTTTTTTTTTTTTTTGACTTGGCCTCTAAATTATTTTAAATATCCCTTTTAGTGACTAAAATTTTTTTCTGGGAAAAAAAGCCGTCATTTTTATGCAAAAAGGTAACAGTTAGCAACTTTTTTAAGCAAACATTGACATTTTATTTTTATTTCGTTACGGTTCTTTTTTTCATTAGCAGTGTAGTTGACATTAAAGGAGCAGAGTAATGGTGTGGTAACCCTGGATGAATTTTAATAATTCGTGGCAGCTAATTAAATGAATTGATGTAAAATTGAATATAATATTGTGACGACAATAAAATATGTAACTCTTAATTGTTGTCTATGTGGTATCTTTTTCTCAGAAATTTTCGACAGTGAAATATTTGAATTCATTGTTATGTTAACAGAAAAATGGACTTCTTTCAAAAATAGTTATTTAGAATTATTTCTAATTGTTTAATATGCCTTTAGCAGTCACTTAAAAATAGCTGGTGATAAAAACATGAACTGTTCCCAGGTAACTGAAATTCTTTTGAGGAAAATCTGTTTAGTTGCTTGCTAATAGTTGCAACAGTAAACAATTTCAGATTAGAATCTATTTATGATAATGCAACAGCGAGAAAGGGCAAAGTAATCAAGCTGGTCCTGTAATCAAGCTAGGTCCTGTTCAAAATCAAGCTAATAATAACTATCCGTGTGTTGCTTAAATCTATCTCATTCGCATGGAACTTTTTATTTTTTCCGAAAGGATCACAATTGTAGTTTAAAAAAGACACTAACGCTTGTTTTTAAGGTCAAAAAACTAATGTTACGATTTGCTGTTTTATTTCATTGCAAAAAAAAAGAAAAGAAAGAGAGAGGAAACCGACAAGAAACATTCTACATAAAATAAAAAGAGAGCTATGCCATAACAAAATCAAAAACTACTTCCTGTGAAAATTTTCGATCTAGAGTTGATCTTCAAAACATTTTACCTTGTGATTTAAAGCAGATATTATTTTTATCTAAAGGTTTGAATATTTAAACAAATAATAAAATATTTCAATTTTCAAGAAGAATTTTTTTTGCCTAAATACTTATGTAACTAAACAATTAATAAATTTTTCCATCCTACATGAAGTTTTAAACTTTTTTCTTTATTTTTTCCGATTTTTTTAGCTAAGATAAAATTAAATTTAACATCATGTAATAAAAGTTATGAATTTATTTGAGCTCGTTGGATCAAAATCGTAAAGTGAACCAAGAAGTTATGTAATGTGCATAATAAGTAATCATTAACTTCTAATTCTCTTTATAAAAAATAATGAATCAACGAATGAAAACTTTTGTATGACTACTAAAATTTTTGAACATTAAAAAAAAGAGTTTAATTTTCACATGAGTCTTAGTGGCAGAAATAATAAAAAGAAAAAGAAGATCGAATAAGCAAAACATTTCTCGGATCCATTCGCATAGATGATAGCAAGGAAGTGTAAATAGCATTTAGTAAGAATGTAGATTGGAAACCACACGATTATACAATAATTTTAAAAAAGTAAATCAGTAGAAATCAAAAGATCATAGTAAAAGGTGTTTTGGATGCATAAACTATTTGCCCTCATGTCCCCGTTATCGAAATATGAGGGCTTCAAGTATGATGATAAAGGGACACGAGAGCGAAACAAAATTGCGTCAAATAAATGTCTCAATATGCTCTTTTGATTGCTACCTAGTTTAAGTTTTTCATTATTATTCTATTCGAGTACACTGTCTCTGGTAACATAATAATGCTGTTGCTTCCGATGCATGTTCAACATTTGTTTATCTGTTGTTCAAATAATGAATTCAACATTTTTTTTTCCAGCTGGTATTCGAAGGAGTTGTTGGAACTAATTCATTAGGTAACATTGCCATTGACAGTGTATCTTTTGTACCGGGAACTTGCACGAGTAAGTAACTACTACCCGTTATTCTACCCATAAATGTCTAAATTGCATCCGAATCAAATAAATTTCAGAAATATTATTGTCATTTTAATCAGTGCCGATAGTATCCGTGCTTAACTAACTAAAATATAAAAATAATTTGATGTAATTTCTAAATATTTTTAAAGTTTTTAAAAAGCAAAATCAGAAAAAACATGAAAATTGATCGGAAAGAAAAATACTACACTGCAAAAAACGAACTGTTGTTTTTACAGTATAACACTGGCAACCGACGTTCCAATTTAAAACTGTAAAATGCACAGTAATAAACTGTAAAACTAGCAATTTTACAGCTCCTTACTGTAAAATTAGCAATTTTACAGTTTATTACTGCAAAATTAGCAATTTTTACAGTTTATTACTGTAAAATTAGCTGTATTATACCGTAAAAACAACATTCATTTTTTACAGTGTTAGAAAACTCTAAAACTTGAAAGAAAAACGCAAATAGCTCAATATTTGTTACATATTAGTATTCTCTATTTTACATGTATACTCCATTTTACATGTACACTAGTACATAAATGTAGAAATTCTTAGGATTAGTGTTTGTTATGTTTAAGTATGTATGAAACCATTATTCATGTGTTTTAATTGTTTCAGTTACTCCTCAGACAGCAGCAAAGAATTCTGGTAAGCATAGTTTTTAGCTTTAAAATATTAGATCAGCCATTCCTGAAGTTTTCTGTCCATGCTCTTGTGTGGTTTGTTACACACGTACTTTTAAAATTTTCCATTATTATTTTTATTTCTGGAATAAGAAAAGGGACCTAACTAAGTAAAAAAGACGAAATAAATGCTTAAATACACTGTGTGCGATAGATCTATGGAAAGGAGCGACTTGATTAATGGTTTTCTTGGAGCTGATACTAATAAACCACCAGACCAGTTTGGAAATTTAAACGCTAATTTCCAAATGCATATTATATTTACTACTAGCAGTACCCGCACGGCGATGCCCATGCAATAAATATAAAGGAAGTTAACTAAATAAAGTTTAATTCACTCTAACCCTCTGAAGTAAAATTATTATATATGATTCAAACCTTTTGAATTCCACTAACAGTCATATTAAAGTTCAAATCAATTCGCCAAATAAACTAAAAAGACATCGAGTTAATAGGAGATATTAATTACTAAAGTTTAGTCAATTTTCAAGGCTTAACTCTATACGCAAATTTAAACCACTGAAGAAAGAGCAGTTTGTCTGGAAAATGGACCTAGTGTTTCAGTTTTGCAAATTGAGTTAAGCCTTGAAAATTGACTAAATTTGAGTAATTAATATCTCCTGCTCTAATTAACGGAGAGAAAAGTGCTAAAACTTTTGTTTTTCAGAGGAAAAATCCTTTCCAGCTATATATAATGTTAAGGGGTGGGGGAAAGTCCCCCCCCCCCTCAGTTATGCGGGATACACCAAAAACGAGACTAATTATTTAATTTAAAAATAACTAATTTGATATAGATTACCATGAATTTTACAGTTTTTAACTGGAACCTTTGCTGCTAGTGTTATACTGTTGTTTTTACAGCTAAATTTTACAGTAATAAACTGTAAATTTTACAGTTAATTGCTGTAAAATTTACAGTTTATTGCAATTTACTGTAAAATTTACAGCAATAAACCGTAAAAATTTTACATTAATGTACTGTAAAATTCACAGTAAATTGCTGTAAATGTTGCAGTAAATTACTGTAAGTTTTACAGCAATTTACTGTAAAATTCACAGTAATTTACTGAAAAATTTACAGCAATTTACTGTAAAATTTACAGCAATTTACTGTAAAATTTACGGAGAGAAATGTGCTAAAACTTTTGTTTTTCAGAGGAAAAATCCTTTCCAGCTATATATAATGTTAGGGGGCGGGGGAAAGTCCCCTCTCCCCCAGTTATGCGGGATACACCAAAAACGAGACTAGTAATTTACTGTAAATTTTACAGTAATTTACTGTAAAATTTACAGCAATTTACTGTAACTTTCTGTAAATTTTTACAGTAATTTACTGTAAATTTCGCAGTAAATTACTGTAAAATATACAGTACGGTACTGTAAAGTTTACAGTACCGTTAAATATACCGTTAGTACTGTTAAATTTACGGTTTATTGCTGTAAAATTTACAGTAATTTGCAATAAACTGTACATTTTACAGCAATTTACTGTAAATTTTACAGTTTATAGCTGTAAAATTTTGTTTATTGCTGTAAAATTTGCAGTTTATTGCTGTAAAATTTGCAGTTTATTGCTGTAAAATTTGCAGTTTATTGCTGTAAAATTTACAGTTTATTGCTGTAAAATTTACAGTTTATTGCTGTAAAAACAAGAGTATAACACTGGCAGCAAAGGTTCCAGTTTAAAACTGTAAAATGCACGGTAATCGATATCAAATTAGTTATTTTTAAATTAATTAATTAGTCTCATTTTTGGTGTATCCCGCATAAGTGGGGGGGGGGACTTTCCCCTACCCCCTAACATTATATATACCTGGAAAGGATTTATTCTCTTAAAAACAAAACTTTTAGCACATTTCTCTCCGTTAATTAGAGCAAGAGATATTAACAACTCAAGTTTAGTCAATTTTCGAGGCTTAACTCTATTTGTAAAACTGAAACACTAGGTCCATTTTCCAGACAAACTGCTCTTTCTTCAGTGGTTTAAATTTGCGTATAGAGTTAAGCCTTGAAAATTGACTAAACTTGAGTAATTAATATCTCCTATTAACTTGATGTCTTTTTAGTTTATTTGGCGAATTGATTTGAACTTTAATATGACTGTTAGTGGAATTCAAAAGGTTGGGGTACAGTACCCCATTTGAATCATATATAATAACTTGCTGCGTGGCCCGGCACTGCACGGGATTTAACGTAGTGAGGAAGGTTTAAACAAACTACTCGTCGCCAAGGCGGCTCGCTTTTAAGCAGTGGGGAAAGTTTATACCAACTACTCGCCGCCAAGGCGACTCGCCTTTAAAGTCACGAAGAAAGTTTGAACAAAATACTCGCCGCCAAGGCGACTCGCTTTTAAAGTTGTGAGGAGACTTATTTGAAACCTATGTACCTACTACATAAGAAAAAAACACCTTAAAAAATAATAAAACAATACCCAATATAAAAATACCACGCACTTTTATTATGTGTTTAGATAAGTACCCATGTTGTACTAAACCATGACAAATCAAATTATTTATTTAGATTAGTAACTATATGCAACCATTAAAAAAAAGTTCGACTCATTTGAAGCCAACGTATATATGTGCTACGTAAGGAAAAAAACGTTAAAAGAATAATTAAACACTACCCAATATAAAAATACTATGCAATTAAATTATGTGTTTAGTATCAATGATACAAAATAGTAAAAACGTTACAAAAATATGACAAATCATATTATTTACTTAGATTAGTAACTATCTTAAATCATTTTTAAAAAAAGAAGGTTTGACTCATTTGAACCTCCTTACCTACCTATTATATAAGAAAAAAAAAAGTCAAAAGAATAAGAAAACAATAGCAGTACGAAACAAAAACTATATCGACAAAATCTGCGGTCTTCCCCACTATTTTTTTGAAAGTTAAAAGGCACGTTTGTTGTCAAATATCAAATTGCTACATTATGTCACAATTAAATATTAAAGGCTAAAATCTTTGCAATTGTACCGAACTAAAAGGAATTATTTGCCTTGTTATTCTCATCATAGGAGGGCCTAGAAGCGCCGTAAATAAAATGCTTTTAAGAAACGAAATGAAGAAAAGGGAACCAACAATGAATTTAAAAGATGTCGCCAAAGCAACGCAATAAAACGTTAATAATTTGATCAGAAAAGAGGTTTTCGAACTCAAAGTTCAAACGCTTGTAACTTTTTTTCTAGTGGGGATAAAAGCTTGGTTCTTCGACTATAAGTCGAATCAATTTTGGGGTTAAAAATATCGCTCTATCCAATGGCGTAAAAATCAAAACTGTGGAATAATTAGTTTATTTTTATTGATGGTTTTAATGAACCAAGTATTGCAAGAAATCGGGTGAAGCCTTGCAAAAGGCAAGTTTAAAAATTGAATAACTCGTGCTGTATTAAAGTTTGAGAATCGGAACTGTCATATCAAACTGCATAGGAAGGAGAAAATTTTTCTGCTTCCAACGATATATAACATTAATATGTGCAAGTAATTTTTAACCCCAGTATTCGGCGATTTATGAGAAAATTGCCTTGAATTCGAATAAAATCTATATATAACATTATTATTTTTAGTTATAATAATAACTCCTATAGCCTAAAGCCTTCCTGGATAAATGGACTATTCAACACAAAAAGAATTTTTCAAATCGAACCAGTAGTTCCTGAGATTAGCGCGTTCAAACAAACAAACAAACAAACGAACAAACTCTACAGCTTTATATTATTAGTAAAGATTGCAATTTGAAAATTCTATTTATACAAAAACTTAAACTCACACTAAGTTTCGATAATTATAAATTTCACCACTTCTTTCTTGTACAGGTGACTGTACTTTTGAAGAAGACTCCTGCGGATGGACAAATGCCCTTCCTATTGATGCTTTAGATGATTTTGATTGGGCTCGTCAGTATAGCTACAGCGTGTCGGGACCATCGACGGACCATACGAAAGGTACAAAGGAAGGTAAGACGGTAGATGGCACGAAAAGCGTAAGAATATGTAGATGAAAAAAAGCCTTAGTGGAATGTGCTTTGTTTAGAAAAGTTTATTCGCTTATACATAATCTTGAAGATATTGCATGTTGTATGTTATAGATTTGTATATTAGTAGCTTTGAGCTCAAAAAGTACAGTAAACTCCCGATTATCCGCGTTTTGGATTATCCACGGGTCTTTTACACTTCTGTTTTCAGTTTTTATGGGGATTTTAAGTGAGTTATTGCTCATAAGTAGCAGTTAAAGATATTGTTTGCACTCAATTATATCATTTTTAGCTACGTGTGAGATTATTGATTTTTTTAAACTATGGATTATCCGCGGTTTTCGCTTATCCGTGGTTGTCGTGCCACCCTATTCCACGGATAATCGGGAGTTTACTTTATCAGTTGCAGCATTCCTTGTAAAACTGCCGCATGTATATTTACTGTCACAATAATGCCTGAATAAATATTTCTGGTGCTAAACGCGTTTGCAGACAATAGGCATTTTAGTATGCTATATAAACCGATAGATTTATTAAGATTTATTAATAAACTAATCATGATATCTAAAACTGCCCAGCACTTCGAGTTTAACGTTATATTGATATGAATGCATGTTGAAAGGTTTTAAAATTTGAATATTCAAGATGCAGAAAATCGACAGCATCCATATCGTATAATTATGCAGCATGTAAGAGATCCCTCGAGTATTCGATTGCCATGGAGTATCTCTTGGCAAAATTAATTTCCTTCAGCAATTTAGCATCGAAAAGAGTCCAGGTGCCTTCATCTAGTGGCGAAACTGGACGTCAAAATTCTCGTGGCAGTAGCCTTCGCCGACAGCAGTGCCAAATGAAGGAATGAGTGCCGATCTCGGGACATGCACTAGGTCTGCAAATGGTTATTAGCCAACACGCATCCCCGTTTGAAATAAACTAAAAAAATTTGAATATTATAGTGCAGTCATTCAGGATGTCTTTGAGTCAGTTCGTATAAGGATAACTGTGTGCCAATTCATATTTTTCAGTTTATTTGACTTAGAAGAAAAAGCTAGAAATCCCATCGATGCATTCTGGTGGTGAATTCATTTCTAAGATATCTACTCTTTATGATTTTAGGTATATTATACAATAAAAAATATGAAGTGGTGGAAAGTTACCCGGACTGACTCAAAGATAACATGAATGACTATTCAAATACTTTTATAGTTTAATTCAATTGAATGCTTTGTTCACGTCCACAAACGTTTTAAGAATATCGTTCAATATTTGCATCTCGGCAAAGAAAAAAGAAAAACGAACACTGATAAATATCTTCAAGAAACACAGCACTCGAAATTTATCAAAGTCGTAAAATTTTCAATCTCTTAACACAAATGAAAATAACGCTGCTATCAAAAACCTATGCAGGGATATGTTTGTAACTTGTTTCTAAATGGGCGGCTTTTTATTTTATTGTATTATTATTATTTTGAAGACACTCCAAAAAAATATTAAAAACGCATACTTTTCCTCAAAACTTATTTTATTAAACAATTTATACCTTGTTTATATGAGTTTGCTAAACTTCTCGTTCATTGGTAAAAATATAAATTAATCTTTGTTTCTTTCAATAACGGATCTTTTTTTTAAATGTATACAAAACAAAACTTCTGATGTATTCGTTGTCCGATTTCAGACCAGCACGTCGTAGTAATTTCTCCCTTCATCATTGATACAGATCCTTTTAATAAGAATCGTACTTCTCATATTTTTTTTCCGACATTAACTATTCTTTCCCCTCCCTTAGATTGACTTTAAGTCATCAATGCAATTTTTCTGGTCAGTTAAAGTTTGTACACCTGCTGTTTGTGTCTGAGAGATATGCTCGAATATGTAAAAAAGTTTTTGTTGCATTTTATTTAATATTTATTTTATTACTTTAGGCTTAAATAGTAGGGGAGACTGGGGACGGTTGTGACACGGGGCGGTTGTGACAGTCGTCATATTAGCTAAACCATAGTTAATACCTGGTTGAAGCAAAGAGTGAGAGAGTATCAGCATGTTTGTCTGAATGTGTGTCAAAGCATTGCGGTAGCCATCGAGCGACATTAACGCTAGCATAGGGGTTGGTTACTTTTTAACAGTAAAAAGTAAGTTTTTTTGTTCGATTTTTTAAAGTAATTCATGTTGAATGGGTACAGATAGAGAAATGAAAGTTTTCACCCGTAAGTAGTGAACCTTAATAGTGAAATCGCAGTGATTACTTTTTATGTAGGCTATTTTGTATTGTCATGGCGATTGCTGTTTTTAAAAGTAGTGGGTTGGGGTCGGTTGTGACAAATTGCGTGGGGGTGGTTGTGACACGAGTAAAACATGTTTTTATCATATTTGATGTCCATAATGCGCTTGAAGGAGAAATAAATGGGGCAATGGGACCTAATGAAATATAAAGAAGCTTATAAAGAAGTGAAACTTTTTTCGTTCGGATAGCTTTGGAAATGCAACATTAATCGTAAGTCTTTGCTACGAAACATTCATTCGTAAACGCGATGGAGCCGGCCGCGCCTGTCACAATGAAAACAACGTGTGCATAGGCTATATTGCTCATAATGAAGTGCTTTTGAGCTTACATATAAGCTGAAAGAAGACATGAGAGTAAAATGGCTACTGAGAAATGGTTTCGTTCATTTGTGAATAGAAATTTTTTACGTCTGTTCGTGAAGCTCATGCAACTAGCTTTTCAAGAGTAACAAGCTTCAATAAAACAAATAAATGTGGAATCTTTCTGTGATACTTGAGAACTGTTATGAACAGACACGGCTATGACCCACAGGATGTGCATAATGTTACCAAAACAGACGTTACGAAATTCCAAAAACCTGATATTGTTGCAAGACTTGGTATAAGGCTACTTCAACTTAACGCGCGCGCGCGCGAGGCACATTGTTAAGTGTTAAACTTTTCCAGATGAAGGTTATGTTGAATTACGTTTAATATTACTTGAAATTGAAAGTGACCTAGACTGTTTTGCTGCAATTTTTAATTTGTCAGAACCGACCCCAAGCACTGTCACAACCGCCCCTGGGGTGGTGTCGGTTGTGACATTTTTTCCTTTTTAGTTTAGTTTGGTCCTGTGAGTTAATTATTGTACTTAGGGAGCAAATTTTAGTATTTATAAGCAGGCAAATGTACACTTTAACATAAAAACAATTTTAAACCAGCTCACAGGCATTACTAAGGGATATATGGGGGAGCAAACGAAAATTGTCACAACCGTCCCCAGTCTCCCCTACGCGTTTTTTGGAAACGTTCCCTAGAAACGCGTTTAAACGGTACTCCACTGTAATAAAAAAATCCTATAAATACATAGAAAGTCAAATGTAACAAGAGCTTGCTTAAATATTCGGGAGTATCTCTCAGATAAACTGCTTCGATTCCAACACTCTAATAATCTTTAATTGGTTATTCTTCTATCACCCAAGAAATATTTGCAAATCTTTATGATAGTCAAGAATTGAACAAAATGCCTTGTTCAGTGGATACCGGCAATGAAAATGCAGATAAATTAGCCAACGGATGCCAAAATCTAAATTTTAACAGTAATAACGTTACTCTACAAGATGCTAATGCAATTGCTAAAACTAAATTAAAAGAAAAAATTAATTTCAACGAAACGCCAACTTCGTAATATTAATACAGACAGAATCATCACAAAAAACATTGCCAAGCTAACCAGAAAACCAAACGATAGTGTAGCAATGAAATTTTGTTACATGTGTAGCAATCGAAAGAGTAAACCATGTTTCTGGACGCATGTATTTTTGCCCTCTTAACCCCGTTATCGAAATATGAGGCCTTTAAGTTTTCCGAAAGTTTTAAGAATTGTCGCCAAATTTAGCGAGTTTCAGTGAGTAATGGCAGACATCTTTCACATGATTCGTTGATAAATGCTCTGCACATGCAGACGATGAAATAGCGTGATCAATTTCTCGCCAAAACCCCTTTAAATTTGCCCTTTTCTTAAAACTTCGTAACATTTTAAGACCTTATTTCTCGACAACGGGCGGACGAAAGCACATAATTTTTACGTGAAAAATATGTCTTTTATTAGTACTCCGTGGCTTTCATGTTACGCTTATTGCACTGCTGAAGCGGATCCATTGTAGACTTGAAGTATCTATATACTGTATTTTCTTCATAATTTGTGCTTTATTTACGTTGGCTATTAACTTTAATCATGTTATAATGTTTTAAATTTTCAGCTTGCAATTCTTAAGTAGATAAGAAAATTGACCAATTAATTTTGACTAAAGATGCATGTATACATTTTCAGGATATTACATGAATTTATTGAGCAATCCGCAAGCACCTCAAAGAGGAGGAACAAGAGCTTGGCTAATCAGTCCTCTATTTTCCGCTACAGGAAGAACTAGATGTTTATCTTTTTATTATTTTATGTATGAAAGATCGATTGATCCTGCAGGCCCCAGTTTAGGGAGCTTACGAGTTCATGTAAGATCAGCAGCAGGAGAGGCCGGTGGTAAGGTGACTACTCTTTGGAGACTACATAATCATCAAGGTCAGAGATGGCAAACAGCAAGGACACCAGTAGTTATGGGAATGGAGCGATCAGCCCCAAGCAGTCCTTATCAGGTAAAATATTGTGAAAACATTTGACAAAACCGTGATTCAACTTTTTCTAATCCTTTACATTTCGAAATATTCCATGGAAAAGAGTCGAAAATAACGAAAAGTGTGCCATTGCTAAAAAAAATATTGCGATCTATCTAAATTTTTGTATTTCATAATGACTTTAAACTATTCTCACAAGACAAGTGCTATATACCATTAACTAAAGTATTAATATATTTTATGCATTTCCTGTTCTTCAAATGCAGATGTACTTCCTTATTAATCAAAAAACGAATGCTAATCTAACGCTTTTTTTTTTTTTGCTTTCTCACGCATATCTATTGACATAATCAAAAAACTAGTATCATGACGTTTAATAAGGTATTGTTCATACATTTTTGAACATGTTTTCCGCTCTTGTTAATATTTTCATTTATTTATTTACTTCACAGATAATTATTGAAGGCATCTGGGGAGACGGAAGAGTAGGTGTAATTGCGTTGGATGACATTAGTTTTTTCGATGGTGATTGCTCATGTAAGAATTTTTGCTAACGAAAAGAAACAAAATGGTTTTATATCACGATCATTTATACTTCTATTGAAATGTCTTTTTTTTTCCTTAGCACATCCTTTAAAAGCTACTGCTGTTATCGGTAAGTTTATTTTCCTCCAGCATATTTTCTCTTTTCATTTTCTTTCTATTAAATATGTTTCAACTAATCCGTTAGAAAATCACCCCAAACTCCCCCAACCCCTCAATATTTTTTTATGGAGATATGAGTGCCATTGCCTTGAAAAGGTTGGATTTCGCTATTAGCATATAAAACAACACAAGAAAGATTTACAGTACAAAGAGAGAGGAACCAACACTTATGGCGCCGGTCGGATTCGAATCCATGACTTCCAGCATCCAAGGCAAACCTTAGAGCCATGGAGCCTCTATTTGTAGTTATTAAATGCCTAAAAGTATTTAAGCCACGCATCATATACTGCTGCATGGCAAACACGTTTCAATTGATTCAAACATCGATTTTGGGGAATGAAATGAGGTGTTTAATTCTCAGGAATATAATTTTTAAATGAGCACTAAAAGTAGATCAAAAACAATTACGCTCGCATTTGGTTTTAGAAAACTTTCCTCTCCATTATGCTTCCTGCTTTAAACCAAATTCTTTAAGGTAGTCTGGTAACTTGGGTTCCAAGAATCGAAAAACTTTTTTTTGCTTAATTTGAAAGTACAGTGTCATGAAAATATACTGTGAAGACAGAAATTCGAAATATTTCGGGAGTAATAACGAGTTTCCTAGAGCGCCTCGGAGTCCAACCTTTAAGGTAGTAGTCTGGTAACTTGTGTTTTTTTTTTTTTTTTTTGCTTAATTTGAAAGTATTATGTCTTGAGAATGTACTGTGAAATTTTCAGACAGAAATTCGAAATATTTTGGGAGTTATAACGAGTTTCCTAGAGCGCCTCGGAGTTTGTTGTTGAACTTTAAACGCGTTTTTCTCAAAACATTGTTTTTCTGGTCGGCCCGGGTCCTAACTTTTTTTCTACTGAACCGACTGCTTTCAAATTTTAACAGGCTGTTCTACACTTATAGTTCTCGTCGGTACTAACGAGAATTTTTTTCATCCCTAACTTTTTATTTTACAACCCTTTCTTTGCTAAAATAAAAGGACTTTTTTTTTAAGTCCGCCATTTTGTTATTTACCCTTGAAATTTAACTTCAGTAGTTCCGACTAGAATGACATGTCTATAGATTAAGAATAATCAAGAATATTTGATTTCAGATAACATCAAGAGCCAAAATCACCCGGGCCACCCACGTGCATTTTTTGGGGGGTTCCAACTTCGGGTGACAATAATAATAGTGATAAACTATTAAATTTTTTCAAATATTTTTTTTTATATTTTCAATATGTAAATAAAAACACTCTTAATATTTAAAATAATTCATTTTTATTTTCTTATAAAAACCACCCTCCAAAGAAGTCATGAAAATAGGCATAAGTTACCAGACTACTACCTTAAAAAAAAAGCTTTTTAATCGTAAACATAACATTTTACAACCCCTAGAGACGATTTTATCTGTGTGCTATATGAATACATATCAAGTAAAAAATTAGGTTGAACTAAACTGTGATAATAACAAATACTATGTCTTACGCAGGGGAATGTTCCTTTGACAGAAATATGTGTGATTGGAAAAATAACACTGAGGCTCCTCCTCCTCTACAAGAACTTGGATCTCACAGGACAAGTACCAAGTTTTCCAAGCAGGATCAAACTGCTCAAGAAGGATTGACTTGGAGACTTGCATCGATTATCAGCAGACCTGCCAATCTTCAAGATCATACATTCCGTGCCCCAAGTAACAATCCCCTTTTCTAAGACATTTTTTTCTAATTCTATTACCGTTTTTACTATTCTTTTTTCATCTGATGAGATGCTAAAGCTTGAAGAAAAACCTAAAAAAATGGAGAACACGTTTAGTAGTAACATTTAATAAATACATTAATTATAAAATTATATAAATAATTTTCATAAGTTGAATACAGCTCAAAGTACAGTTCTAAGATTTCCAAACACGCTACGTTCTACGTAAGATTTTACCTAATATCTCATATTATCATATCACCCTTTTACGGTTTTGCTGAAATTTTATAGAGCCTTGATAAAGTTCTTGTGATGAACGTACTTTGCATGGATTTCATGAAACTCATGTTTCTGTAAAGCATTCAGTTCCTACAAACTCTGTTTTAAACTTCTTTTCGCAAGTTTTAGAGAGAGGCTGAAAATAAGCGTCAACGTGGCTTTAAAGTTTTACTAATATACATTGCGTGCAAAGCTACTACTTGTCATTTACAATTTTCAGTACATGTGTTGTACTGCTTTCCAATATCAGTATGAGATATGAATAATACTTCTTTCCCCTATAAATAAAGTTGCGGATTAATGCTTGACTTGTTACAAATTCCCTGCTTGATGTGAAGTCCCATTTCTGATACCCAAAAATTATGAAACTCAATAAAATAAATTAATCTTGATTATTGACTATAGCAATACTTCACTTTAAATTTAGAAACGACTTTGTTGCTCATTGATGTTGTATTTTTTGTATGATCAATCTCTTCTGTTTTTGGTAATTAGCAGCTTTTTAATGCGATGCTTTTTATAATAGGTGCTGGTGTATATCTCGTCCAATATTTTAACCTTTCACAGTTTATTTGTGAAATCAAATGAACCTCAAAATTCTCAACCTAACTCGAGATTTTTAGCATTTTCTTCACAAGCAATTGAAATTTTTTACTCACTGATTTTGAAAGAAATGCAGTTGCTATCATCAACCAAAGATTCCAGTTTTTAAATGTAGGAAAAATAAATGGCTGCATTGCATTGCATGCATAATATGGTAAGGTAGTTAACATTTTTAGGAAGGTTTTATACTTAAATCAGCTAATAGATTATAAGTTAATAAGCTAACAGAGAACCAAACTTCGGAAATTAGCTAATTTGGCCACATAAAATTTCGATATTCATTCAATTAATGCTCCAACTCCCAAGTTATTCAAATAACTCGACATGATAAACATCGCATTTTAGAATTCTTTTTTCTTTATTAGTGAGTGAAATTTTCTTTATTAGTGAAAGACTTTATACACACGCTGTATATTTATTTACTGTCTAGCTGGCTACGTTTTCTTCGATATATTTAATCAAGCCTCTGCCCAAAATCCAGTTCTCCGTAGTCCTGATTTCGCTGCTACTCAGAACGATGCTTTTTGTCTGAGTTTTTGGTTTGCACCTTTCGGTAGAGGAGAAGCTACGGCTTTGAGTGTCATTCGAGTGGAGCTGAATCCCCCTGAAGGAGAAAAAGAGCAACGCCTTCTGATTTGGAAGATGGCAACCAAAAAGTTTGATACATCAAGACCAGACTGGATGTATGGACAAGTCACCGTGGCTACTTTAACAGCATATAGAGTGAGTTCTACTATAATTATATGTAGCAGGTTTTTAATTGCATTCTTTATCAAGTAGGGGATTATGGGGCAAAGTGACATGGTGATTTTTTTTTCTCTTTACAGCGCCTTCTATCTAGCAATATTTAAACTAAGTTCCTAAACATATTGTTGATTCCAGTCAAAAAATAAGCAATACTAAAGATTCGCTCTGAAACGAAAAATAATACGTCATTTTAAAAATTTCATTCACATATTGTACTACTCGTGGTTTATTAAAATCATTTCTTATTATTATAAAATGAAGTTCTTGTGACTATTTTATTTATTTCAAGTATTAATTGTGATCTAATGATGTCCAGTGCAGTACCTATTTATTTCATATTAGGCATATTTTTATTTTAAATGTTCAGTGCCACTCGTCAAGTGCACTCGGAGCAAAGTGGATTAGGCCAAGTGAAATAGTTCATTTCGTTTATTTATTCATTCATTTATCAAATCATATACGCATTTCTTCATTTATTAATTTATTTACATTCCTTTACTTATTAATTCACGTACTTATTCATTCATTCACTTATTTTCTTATACACTTTCTATTTCATTACAAATGTGTTAAAAATATTAATCATATAAAGGTTAATTGAATGAAAATAATGCATAAAGAAAATTTTGTATTGAACTATTTAAACAATTCGTGTTAGAGAACGGTTATTTTTTTTCAACACCAAATCCTCACCAAAGGCTCAATTTTGCAATCGCATATTTTATGAAGTAACCATTCTTTATCTGCTTGAATTTTTGTGAAGGTCCACTTTTATCTTGTTATGCAATTACAAAAGCTTTGTATGCAACTGCCAAAGCATGAATTTTTATTTCCTTCATTTCATCACGCTTTATTTAATTCGTAAAGTACATAACTACGTCTATCTATATATATATATAAAAGAAAGTCGTGTTAGTTACACTATTTATAACTCAAGAACGGCTGTACCGATATGGCTAAAAATTGGTGGGTAGGTAGCTTAGAGCCAGGAGACGGACATAGGCTATAATTTATGTGTGTCAGTTACATAAATAGAAAAAAATGTCTTATTAACGAAGCCTTTTTACTAAGCCTTTTTTGACACCTCCATGGCTCAGCGACATAAAGCACACGTTCTGGCAGCTTCCGGAGCGCAGTAAACAGGTTGTAAGTTAGCGGTGCGCTGAGTGTTATTTGACTTTTTTGTGAAGTAAATTATAAACAAACGCGTTACTTCCCTTGAAATTTATATGTGATAAGCTGTCAGAAACGATAGTCACTTAAGAGTTTTTACGCCTCTGAGGCTGAGAGGTGGAAAGCGCTTGGTGGGATAGCTCCTGGACTGCAGTTAAAGAGGTTGTTCTTCTTACTACTATTATATTTACCAAAGTTGTTTGGATGGATTTATGGATGGAGCAGTCAATTGATAAGCAGTCCCTAAAAATTATCTTTTTAACTAAGCCTTTTTTGAGCCTATGTCGCCGAGCGACATAAAACACATGTTCTGACAGCTTCTGAAGCGCAGTTAAATAGGTTGTAAGTTACCGGTGTATTAAGTGTTATTTGACTTTTTTGTGATGCCTGGATTACCACCGCACAATTTACGCCTGAAGGTTGACTCCGTAGTAATCACGCTTCGAAACATAAACCAACCAAAACTGTGCAACGGTACGCGTTTGGTGCTTAGAAAATTGATGAACAATGTAATTTACGCGACGATACTGAAAGGAAAATTCAAAGGTGAGGAAGTTCTCATTCCGAGGATCCCGATGATCCCAACCGATACGCCGTTTGAATTTGAAAGACTTCAATTTCCGACCCGTCTTGCATTTGTCATGACCATCAACAAATCACAAGACCAATCCTTAAAAGTTTGTGGTGTTAATCTAGAACATCACTGTTTTACCCATGGTCAATTATATTTGGCATGTTCACGGGTCGGACGACCATCTGCGTTGTTTGTTTTTGAGATGATAATAAAACAAAAAATGTTGTGTATCACAAGGTACTTAAGTGAATAGCAACCTATGTGTACTAAAATACAGAAACAATAATGAATGATTAATGTAGGTATTCTTAATTTTTTTTGTATTTTCTTATAAAAAAACTTATTTAATAAATTCAAAAATTTGCTTATTTATTGCCTTTAAGGCGGAACAAAGTTCGCCGGGTCAGCTAGTTGATTCATATAATTAAGCAAAAAATAATCTGATTGTTGATTTTAAAATAAATTATTAGAATTATTTTTTAAAGTTGTGTGCTTCAACTTTGAATAATTAAATTGTATTCCTGAAAAATCGTTCATGTTTTATCAGTGTTAATCCCAAGCATATAGCTAGAATGTAAGCCACTCGGAGGAAATGCTACATTGCGCCAACATCATTTTAATGTTCTTATTGTGTTTTCTCACTAAAGGTGGAATTCGAAGGTGAAGCAACTGATGGTGGATTTGCTCTAGACGATGTAACATTTTATGACGGCAATTGCCAAAGTAAGAAATTTTCTACATTCTGCAATATTTTCTAAGAACGTATTTTATTATAGGAAAAGAGAGAATTAAAATAATGCTTTTCAGCGGGAAATATCGCCGAGTGGAAAAAAGTTTTGTAGATAAATATTGATAAATCCTCTAGAAATCACATTAATCAGCTGATCTAAGAACTTTTCAATAAATTATTTGATTTAGTTTCCAACATAATGCTGTGGAGAGTTAAAGAATTCAAAATTCAAATCAAAAATAATTCGCAACGTCGGAAATGTATTGACAGTTCATAGTTTTTCATTACATAAACAACTAAATACCGTCAGGAAATTACTTCAATGTCAACTCATGTTTGTGAAAATTGCAATACCATGAAGGAATCGTCATAATCAAATGAAATTTAATACACAGCTGAGGGATAATGAAACAAATAAGTGATTAAACTTAAAAAGCCAGCAAACAATAAAAAAAATATATTGAAATTAGTATTTTGTGTAGTCACCACGAGCTGCAATAAGTGCTGCTACGCTACGTGGCATGGATTCAAACAAATTTTTAATGTCTGCCTGAGCAAGAGCATTCCACACTGTTTGTATGCGTACCCAAAGTTCGTCTGTAGAAGCAACAGGACGAGGATCAAGGACGAGACGTCGATCAACGAAATCCCAGACATATTCAACCGGCGGCATATCCAAGGAATACGCTGGCCAGGGAAGAAGTTGTACCTGCTGCGATCCAAGGAAGGTCTGAACAGTCCTAGCGATATGAGGGTGGAAATTATCAAGCTGAAATACAGCGCCAGGCAAGCCTTGAAGGAAGGGAACAGCTTGGGGCCGTATAACTTCACTGATGTACCGGTTGCTGTTCAGGTTGCCCACAATTCGTAGCAATTGATATCGTCCGTGATATGACATGGCACCCCCAGACCATGACTCCAGGTGTTCGTCCACTGTGACGTTCGATAATGCACTCTGGAAGGTGGCGTTCACCGGCATAGCGTCAGACGCGAATACGGCCATCATGGTACTAAAACTTAAAGCAAGATTCGTCAGAAAACACAACATACTACCAATCAGCACGCCAGTCCTTATGCTAATTGCCCCATTTTAGCCGCAGGCGGCGATGGTTTAGCGTTAGGGGGATCCTGTATAAAGGAGTCCTTGTGCGCAATCCACGCTGCAGCAGACGTCTACGAATTGATGAAGCACACAATGAAACACCTGTAGCTGTTGACCACTGTGCTGCCATTAGTCTAGAAGAAGTTTTACGATCCGTCAGTACCATGCGGATCAGGTGTCTATCATCGCGCGCTAACGTCACACTTCGGGGTCCACTCCCGGATTTCCGAGTTCTTCGACACTCGTCCGTCCACTGCTTCAAAACACGCATCACTGTGCTGCTGTTACGCTGCACACGAGCGGCTACTTCACGATAAGACAATCCAGCTTCACGAAGGTCGATTATCCTCACCCGCTCAAACTCCGTAAATTGTTGAAACCTCGCTCTTTTTCGTCGAAGAAGCATAAGCAACGTCTGAGCTAACGTTTATCACAAGCAGATAACCACCTATGCACGCCTTGCTGCAGCCGTCTATTTATTCGGATAAATCCGGCGTTCAGAGGGCGCTGCTCAGCGTACGCATGAGCTACGAGTCAAAAATTCTAATCATTTGCATATATCATGCCCTACTTTGCATTTGCTGAAAATTTCAGCCCGTTCGCGTAAGTCTCTCATGGTGTTGCAATTTTTACAAACATGAGTTTATGGTACTGATCGTATTTGTTGTTACAATATTTGTCATTATTTATCTGTTGTAGTTAACTGTACGAATGACCATCATCAACAAGTACTACTAACGCATTCATATTTCTATTGTAATGATTGTGAAGCAATATTTTCTAGTTTACAAAAATCTAAAACATTTATTTACCTACTACACTTGCAATACCTGTACCAAAGCTTCAAAATCAATGTCTTAAATTATTTCTCAAGATGGTTAAGAACGGTTATCCTTTATGATAATACCAATTCATTTTCTCTAGTTCCTATATATATATATAGATATATAATCTCTTCGAAACCAGCAAGTTAAATTTTCAGGAGTTGCCATCGGCAATCTAATAAAATACGAATTTAGCAATTATAGTTGCAAAAAGAATTTCTAGAATGACGCACTGTCATTAATTTTGTAAATCTCGTATTTTATTGAGGCTTAATTAAAGGAGCATGGGCCAATTTAATTAACACAATAATATTTTCAGTGAAGAATCTGGATTCGTAAGGTCTAATATTTCTTTTTATTTCTTCTTTTTTTCTTTATCGCAGCTCGTCCTGAGAGAGCACATGTGGAGCCTCCACCCTCAGAAAAATTCTAAAGAGGAAAACTGAAAATTCCTGGAATATATAGCTGTATCTACGTTGCCATAAACTGTCAAAAAAAGTTCAAGCAAGCTTGCGTTTATGCAGATAAATTGCATTGCTTCGATTTAATTTTACATTGTATATTTTAAATTGCGCTTCAAAACTTTTCAAATGCAGTAAAACGAACTTCAAGGAAACTTTAAAATCTATTCGTTTTAACAGTAGTTCGCGTTTTCCGAACAACAACAAACAAACAAATAGTGCGTTCAGCGGAAATGTAGTTCGTTTTAACAGTAATTAGTCCTAAGCGAGTTCGAATTAACTTGGTTTGACTGTATAAGCTTTTGCAACAAAATGTGAAAAGAAATATTTGTATAAATTTCAACTACTTATTGTTCATCAATAGATCAGCAATCAACAGTTGATTCCAGAATTTTCTTTGGACACAATGCAGACGTCAAAGATGCCATTCCAACCATTAAAAACATTTTATTTTTTTATTCTTTTTACTGTTTCAACGATGCTATTCCAGTCATTAAAACCTTTATCCTTTTTATTTTTCTTATTCATTTATTATTTATTCATTTATATTTTTTTCGAATGCTTCATCATTGTTTGGTAACGATGCATTATCTTGATCCGTAACGTTTCAAAGCCGGGAATGCATTCTTTTACTGATTTTTTTAATAAATTTAACCCAGGTAGCACAAATAACCTTCAAACGTTTTATAAACGTTTTTAAGCGGTTGTTACAACGTTAATAACCATTTTACAACTTTTAAAAAACGAAGGGTGCTACTTTGGAAGGCATTTGTTAAAATAGATAGAAAAGTCACTTGTATGCAAATTTAAATGCATTCTGGGAGAGATAATAAATGTGTTCAATGTTTTACAAAGCAGAAACAGCTCGAGCACTTAAAACTTGAAAAACAACAAATTGCATCTTTGGAAGTAAATGCAATTATTTTAAAATTATACTTAATGTTATTTTTAATATAATGGAGCATTTACTATGCAAAAATAAATGCTCAAAATGTCTCCGAGCTCCACATTTGAGGATTTATTCCACAACTTACTTTTTTGTATCAATAGCCTTTTATTTCGATATCCTTGAATTGTTTACTTGTACTTTTGTCGAATGGAAATGATCTTGAGCTTTGATTTATTTTGCAAACAATGTAATGTAACTCCATGTGATGTAACTCCATCCTGCAAATATACTGCTTTAACAAATACTAAATTTAAATTTAAAATGTAAAAAAAAAACGCCCCTGATTGCCAGAATAATATTCAAACGAACTTCACACACTGGGCGGAAAACATTTTAAAATTAAATATATTTGATTGTTTTCGAGGGGACATGTTTAACACAGAAAAATAAAGATAAGACTTAGCCGCAAACTTTTCTCTTTCTTTTGGTACTACTGTTTTAAATTTTCAAGTGTGTTTGCACTTCAAAAATCGCGAAAAACGTTTTAAAGGTTTTTAAATAATATCTTCGTTAATGAATGCCATCCAAAAACACGAGCCAGCTGAGAATACTCTCAATCAACTCTCCTTTCAACAAAAAACATATTCAAAATAGGGCCATCCGTTCAGGTGCTAGAGTGCCACAGACAGATACAGATACAACCCCCTTCCTTGTTGCGTCGGAGATTTTAAAAAAATTGCAAAAAAAATCTTGACTTGCTCTCTATTATCATAGAGGCGTTTTCCCTTCAACAGTGGATCTGATATTGCTTTCAAATTTCGATTGGTTGGGTGTTCCTTACGAAATGTTAAACACCCTAAAAGCTTTCTTTTGAAATTGTATTTCTCCTTAGGCTAAAGTGTTATGCTGAAATTTCTAGTCTCACTGATTAAAACATGTTTCATTCAAATCTCCGCTTCAGATTTAAAAGAAAAGTACAGCAACTAGTCCTTGCAACTACTTGTTTGAGACTGCTGACTTAAAGCGGCTGTACTAAATTGCCGAAAAAGCCACTTTGAGGCTATAATTATACACTTCTCAGGTTATAGACGATCTCTATATGGTAGTCAGATACAACATTATATAGAGGATTGCTATATTGTATATTATATGTTAAACACATAGAAGGGTTCAATGGAAATTTGTTTATGGCAAGTTCTGTTTGGATATGAATGAGTGCCAAAATTTGGTAGACAAGGGACTGGGAGAAAATAGTTGTAAAATGAATAAGAATATAATTGTGTAGTACTTAATTGAATGGCTGTTTATTTCAAAATTTGACTATTAGGACCTCATATGAGGCTCGCATTTTATGTGTATTATGAAATTAATAAATATTTAAACAGCATTGTTTTCTTGTCTTGATAATTTGTGTTGTTCATTTAAAACCTATAGAGAAACTTCGGATAGGAAACACAATTTTTATTTGAACATTTTCTCAATAGGTAATTAATTCTAAAAATGTATTTAATATATGAACTGATATAAATTTCAACTTGTTTGGATTATTTGTGTGAGATCAAGAGAAGTTTTTTGAAGTTATGCTGCTTATCTCACGTTGGCAACAGAAGGGAACTAGAAAAAACGGTATAAAAATACGTTTCACCTCGCTACTTTCAAAGTAAACTCATTCAATAATTCAGCTAGAGCGAAGTTACTTGGCTTAATCAATTAGCCGTTAACAGAAAAGAAAGGTTAGGGGTTCAACCCCACCCGGGAAAGTAATACGTTTCTTTTTTTTTTTTTTTTTTTGCATCTCTAGAATTTTAAGGATTTCTAGGTGCAGTAGTTAAATTGTGTATATATGCTTTAATCAACGTCTTCTTTTTTTTTTATTTAAGAGATTCAAATAACATGAGGCTTATAGAAGTAACTAAACGCAAAAGCTAAACAAATAAGACAACACATTTAAAGAAGTAAAACATAAATGCATTCAAAGAGAGAAAAAAACATTTTAAAATACAGTACAAGACACTAAAACAATTCAAGACTCAAACACAGAAGAAAGCACCAAAAAAAAAAACAGCATATGTCTCAGTGCTTTTAATGAGATCTGAAAGAACAGGGGAGGGGCGCAACAAAAGAACGAACTAGGTAAAATTTGCCTAGGAAAGGTGGTACTTTGCAGAATAATGTATTTTTTATTGAAAAAAAGAAGGGGGAAGGAGAGTTGCGGGGCTAGTCAAAAGAAAATATGCTTTTTATAGAATAATATCTGCTTATAATGTTGAAGATATATTGAAAAAACAAATCGAATTGAGTTTCAGTTAATAGTTAACTTTATGAATTCAACATTGTCTACTTAAACACTATGAGCTTACGTTGTTCAATAAAAGCATAGCTTTTGTCGTCCTGTCCTAAGACGGCCTTTTTTCTTCCTAATGCTTTTCTCTACTCAAAATACTGAAAAAAATAACAGAGGCAGGGTCGTCGGCAAGGGGGGGTGTGGGGGGGTGCTACACCCCCCACTTTTCTGAAGAAAGGGGCCGCCAATTTTATGAATGAATGAAATTTTAGAAAAATATTTCAGGACTTTAAACGAAATTTAAAAGAGAAGCGGAATAATTTTTTACATTCTTAAGAATATCAGTAAACCTGAATTTTTTTAAATGTCCTGTATTTTCCGCGGCCCCAATTATTACTTATCAAAAATAAATAATTGGGCCCGCGAAAAATAGTTAAGATTCCTTCACAGCAATATTCGTTGCGAAAAATACGAAATTTTCTCGTTCATGGGGTCACGTAAACGGGAAACTATAGGCTGCCCAGTTTGGAAAAAAAAAGTACTGTATAAATATGTGCGAGAGCTTTAAAAGGTACGCGAACCTCTGTAACTAAAAATAGTTAAATTAATAAAGCAAATCAAATTATATATACATAATTCAATAAGATCGATGCAATATTTAAAAAAAAAAGAATATATGCTGAGGGCCGCCAAATTTTATATTTTAAAAAATCAAAAAACAAAAATTGCGTCCACCTTCCACCTTTGTAAAAAATATTAGATTTCAAAGCTGGGGGAAGCTATCTCCCTCACCCAAGGGCGTATTTAAGGAGGGGGCCGAGCCCCCCCCCCCCCCCCCCCGAAATCGAGAAAGATTTTTTCAAAAGTAGGTGTTCGGTTCGTGTTTGCTCAAAAAAAAAAAAAAAAATCCTTAAGAAAAAAGCACACTCTCTATTAACATTGTTTTCAAAGGTGTATATAAAAGAGGGCCCCAGAGGGTCTTTCCCTCCTATACCCCCCATCCGAAAAAAAATTAGGACTTTTTTTAAAAATAATGGTAGTTATTATTATTCGGTTGAAGTTTGCTCTTAAATTATTTACATACTTTTAGCTTGAAATATATAAATAAATAATTATTGCTAATAATAATTCGTTAGATGGTACCAGGCAGTGGTGCAACCCAAGAGGGTCAGGGAGCAGTTGCGTTTAACTCAAGAGAAAAAAGAACCAACGTGTCTTGAGAAAATGAGAATATTTCAATTAGAAAATGCATAGAAAAAATCCTAATCATTTTGAATAGAAATCTTGAAACGAAAAATATTCAACACATGTAGATTATTAGTCAGCAAATTACTTTTCTCTCTTTCTTCTTATTCTCATTTTATTTCTAGTCAATCAGGAAATAAGAGTCTTTAAATAACGCTACACTCAATAAATTTAAAATAAAGTGTAATCATTCCTCCCCGGCAAGAAATTTAAAATAAAGAGTGAGTATTTCTCCCAGCAAGAAATTTAAAATAAAGTGCAATCATTCTCGGTTTTTGTTTTTTCACAAATAATTTCCAAGCTTTCAGCTGAACAAAACTATACAAAAAAAAAAAAAAAAAAAAAAAAATCGGAAAGAGGTTGAAGTCCAAGCCGGCCGAACTAGAAGGGGCACGTAATTTTCAATCTCTTTACCAGTGGTGAAATTAAAGAATAGAGTGCCTTCTCAGTGGCGGGTTTAGTGTAGGAAGTCGAGGCCCGTATATCCGCCAAGCATGAATTCAAAGAAGGCTCATGACTCCCCTTAAAGAGTCCAAAGATATCTTAAAATTTCGCTTTTACAACGTGTAATTTAATTGCAGTTTCAAGACTTCAATATCCAAACATTTTCGGAAGAGAGTTCTTTTCCCGCTTCGTCTTCAATACCTTGGTCAAACATTGCCTCAAATGGTATTTTAGAGATTTAAAATTCAAACAGTTAACGGTAGTTGATATCCCCCTTACTTTTCTATAGTCTTTAGCTCTAAAATGTGTTTTTAGAAAAGAAAGAGCTCCCGAATTAGTCTCTATGTGCAAAAATTTTCGGAAGAGTCCCTAAATCCTTTTACTATCCTAAATGTTGTCAGACAAAGCCTAAAAGCAGTTGTTCCTATCAAGAATCATGGCGTAAGCGGCGCTATTGAATTATTTTTAAGGGGCGTTTTTAAAAGTTTTTATTTTCTTTTTCTTTCACGTGTGGCTCTAAAGCCACACGTTGGCTCCTTTTTGCAGGGATCTTCGTGGAATTCTTGGATGATAAGTTTTTGCTCTTGGGGGTAATGAGCACCTCTGCTAAAATTAAAATTTTGAACCTTCAGTTTCAAAAAATAGAGCTTCAAATGGCATTCTTGAAGCTTCAATGCCGTAAAATTTCGGGGCACAGCGCCCGAATCCTGCCTCTTCTCTTGACGGTATTAAAGATAACCTAAATAAAAACGTTTTTAAAACATTAATTTCGAAACATTTCGGGAGAGAGTCTTTGCTAACGTTACTACCAAAGATGGTAAGTAAAGACGGCTTACGGTTTCAATTTTGAAAATTTTTGGAGGGAGATCCCTAACCACTTTTTGTCTCTTAATGTCTCCAAAGTGAACGCGAAATTGCGCATCTATGTATCGAAAATCTTTCAGGGGAGGGTCTTTGAACTTTTACTTCCCAAAGATAACTTAAATGAGACTTCTGTTCAAAAAAAAAAAAAAACTCCTTTTATTTTACTCTGTCATGAAGTTGTGCTTCGTGATAGAGTAAAAGAAAAGAAGATGATTTTTCAACTCATATCCTGAGTTGTGCTTCAGTGTCAAAATATTTCAGGAGAGATTCCCCAAGTCTTCTCAACTCCTTTAACGTCACTAAAGATAGCCTGAAATCGCGTGGTTAGAATTTTTTAAGTTTCAGTTCGTTTCCCAGAGGAGTCTTGATCCTCCAACATCATCAAAGGTAGCATAAATAATTTCAATTTTGAAAAAAGTTTTGGAGGGAATCTAAAACTTCGTAATTTTCTATCTTTTCCAAAAATTACAATATTTTAATTCAATTTGAAAATTTCTACCTGTCTTACAGTAATAGCGAAAAAAAAGAAAGTTGGGGGGAGGGGGGGGCTAAGCTTGATTATATGGGCCCCCTCCGAAATAAAAACCCATATACGAATCTGCCCTCACCCCCCCCCCTATATGATGAGCCCAGGGCCGCCAAATTTTCAACACCCCCCCAGATATTTCAGCTAGCGACGGCCCTGAACAGAGGGAGGGGGATAACAGAAGGTCTGAGGTTAACAGAGAGTTAGAGAGTGAAAATGATTAAAATAAGCTTTATTTGTTTAAAATAATTTGGAGTATGACTACAATAACTAAACTTTTATTTCCTTTTTTTATTGGGATGGCTTAGGTCTCATGAGTTTTAAATATTTGCCCTCTTGGATTTCCTATAGCTTTTGGCTGTTTCTTACCAGGGAATAATCAATGAAAAAAGTTCAAATCTGCATAATTGAAAGAGCATCTCGAGACAGATTTGATGCAAAAATTATTTGCCCTCGTCCTCCAGCTATCGAGTATAAGATCTAAACACCTTACGAAATTTCAGGATAACGGGGGTCACGAGAGCAAAGACTTTATGAGCAGAAACATGCTCTACAGTTCTCCTCCGATTGCTACTTATTTAACTGTTTTCGTTATTACAGTGTCGTATGGTTTCTTTGTTCGTTCTAGCAAACTTATTTTTATACGAAGAATAAGTTAGCACGGTAAAACAGGGTGTATCGGGACATCTAGGTGAATCGGAATGGAACTTCGCGATCATTAAACGGAATGAAAAATCAAAACACTCCAACCCCATTTCTTCGAGTCAAGACGAGGGACAAAAATTTATTACTTTACCCCTTCTGCTGAGGAACTAGATCTTAAAAAGTCAGAAAACTCCAGATTTAGAAAGATGTTTGTTCCAGGAAACTTCCTAGTACTTAAAAAATACATGGGAAAATGTCACAGACTTTATGTAGCAAAAGTCCTGCATACACACACAACGGTTATTACACGTAGGAAGATTTTACAGGAGGGTCTCCGAAACCCGGAGATTTTAAGAAATTAAAGAAGAGTCAGCGTTTACTCCCTCAAGATGTTATGAGAAAACTTAAGCCAAGCTACAATGTATTATCGACACACTTTGGAAAGCGGGGACACCATTTGTAACACCAGAGTTGAATCGTCGGAATCGGTAGAGTTTTCCTGCAGCTTCAAAGGCAGTGTATTGCTTGTCCGACTCTAGGATAGGTACTTGGTGATAGGCGCTCTTGAGATGAATGGTGCGAAACACTTTGAATTGGGATATGTTATGTATCATCTCTTTAATCTTTGGGAGTGGGTAGGCATCCAGCATTGTAAATTTGTTGATAGTTTGGGAGTAGTCCACTACCATTCTAGGCTTGTGATTCTCTCCTTTGACCACGAAAGCCTGTGCACGCAGTGGTGACTTACTAGGCTCTATCACCCCTTCCTTGAGCAATTTCTCCACTTCCGCAGCAATGAATATTGTATCTGCTTCAATCAGCGGTTAGTGATGACTGGTTTGCAATCTGGTGTGAGATTAGCAAAAAGTGAAACTGCAGGAACTCTGGCAGTGGCTATAATGAGCAGATTTTAACAGGGGCTTTTTCGCCGCGGAATTCGATTTCTACTGAAGAGTGGTTCTTTAGGAGGTCATGTCCTATCAAGAAGTCCGCACACAGATTCTTCATGATTAGTACTTCAATATTGTGATATGTATAAGTCTGTATCTTTAGAGTGACTGAACAACATCCCATGATCTCTGAACTTCAGGATGAGTTGGCCATAGTTATTTTTCCAAAGTATGGTTTAACCTTTATTCCATTCTTTCACGAAATGCTCGTTCAGGAAGCTGAGAGAACTACCTGTATCAATTAATGCATTTAGTGCAACACCATTTACTAACACTTTGGTTATGGATCGCCTTAGGCATTGAGGAGTTGTTGAGGCAGAAGCCAAGAATACTGCAGAAGCTGTAGCATTAGTAGAAGGGCGTGTAGATCGAGATTTGCAAACACGTTGATAATGTCCTTTCTTGCCACATCCTCTACAAACAGCTTCTTTGGCGGGGCATGAGTTTCTTGGGTGGCGTTCATTATTACTGCAGAAAAAGCACTTTTCTGAACGTGTCAAGGCGGCCAAAGTCGATGGGGTCTCCTCCAAGTCATGATCTCTATGTTCAATGGCGGACACTGGAATAGAATTCGTCGTATTTGAATATGATGCGGAGTGTAACTCGGCCAGCTCAAGCAATCTATCCTGGTCAAAGGCCTTCTCTAAAGTAGTGGTGGTATTTTCCAAAAGTCTTTCTCGGATACGCGAGCTGTTGAGTCCTCGTATAAAGGCATCCCTTATGTACTCGTCTTTGTATACATCTGCTGTAAACAGCTTTAAATTCAGTCTTTACTCATCTGTTTCAATATCTGGAGGTATTCGTTAACAGATTCTTCCGTTTGTTGAGCTCTGGACGCCAAGCAGTGTCTTGCAAAGATTTCGTTTCGTTTGGTAACGTATAATGAATCGAGTACTTTGATGGTTCCGGGGTAGTCTTCAGAGTCACTTATGTAACGAAAAACATTAGCAGAGATATAATTACACAATATTTGCAGCTTAGCAGCATCTGTAATTCCATAACTTGGCCCAGAAAATTATTGAAAGTCCTTTTCCAATGTTTCCACTTTGATTCGGCACCCGTGCACGTGGGGTCAGTATCGAATCTTTCGTGTTTCAAAAGTTGGTCCATCTTGCAGAATCGGGCGATGTGGAGCGATGTGAAAAAAATAAAACTTAGTTGATTAAATTGTGATGATAGAAATAACAGAATAACATCATATTGACCTAGAAAAACACAGAGTGTAAAACTACATGTTACATCAAAGTAACAACTCAGGACTGTGGCCAAACTGCTATTACAAATCAAATGTTGCCACAGGAGGTAAAATACATAATACTACACCAGCTTTATTGCAACCAGTAGCTTTATTGAATCAAAACTGTTTAGAACAAAAGTGATTCATATATAAGCAGCGGCCTAAACTATAAATGAAAACTTCTCAACTTGTGTCGTTTTTGCTTAGAATAACAAGATAGTGCAGTAGAAATAAGCCAAAAAACACCTTGGGGTCGAAAAAATTGCAACAGAAACGAAACCTGGTGGAAATGATAGGTAACAGGCTCCTAATGAACATACTAAAAGTATACATTCGTACTGGTGGGACAAATATGTTTTTTTGGCCGCCATCTTGAAAAATCATAAAAAAATTTCAAAAATTCAAAAAAATTATGTATGGTATCAAATAAAAGGAGATTTCAAGCAGAAAGGGAATAAAACATTGAATATTTAAAGAAAAGTGAAGATAATGAAAAATATACACCTTTAATGTCACTCGAAATGCGGTTTTCTTGGCCGCCATCTTGAAAATCGTGAAAATAAACATAATAATAACAAGAAATCGTATGTGGTATCAAATGAAAGGAAATTTCATGCTGAAATTGAAAAAAATATCTAATATTTAAGGTAAAGTGAGCAGTCTCAAAATATATATCCGTACGGTAGCGGGAAATGCTTTTTTTTAGTCGCCATCTTGGAAAAGAGTAGATTTTTTGAAAACAAAACATATCATTATATGGTATTAAATGAAAGGACATTTCTTATTGAAAAAGAATAATGATTTTGGTTTAGACTAATAAATGAAAATAATTAAATGGAGGCCAAAGCACTAAAATCTTTTATTGTGTTAAAAAAATTTATTAATCTAAGAAGCATAAAAAGTGTGAATAACTTTGCCTCCAAGTATATCTTTATCAAGATTAAACAAATACATTTTCTTTAAAAGTTTAATTGGATGATTAAACAATTTCCGAAATTGAAAGCATAAAAAAACATGTAATTAAAAATTTTTCACGAAATAAAGTATTTTTATAATTAAAAAGGAAATATCATCATCAGTATCAAAATCCAAAATGTCTCCTGTGTTAGTGCAGTTCTTTCCACAACAGTTTCTACAAACTACAGAACATGGAAGTCCATATCGACGACATGTACATTTTGTAGTGTTACATGGTTCTACTAGTGTACTTTGGCAGGTACATTTAATTATGTTTAAGAGTTTATCTGGTTCGGTACTCACGTCTGTCGATATCGGCTGAAATTCTCCATCTACCAACTGCCAACCCCAAAGTGAGGGATCAGGAGTTTGTAGTTCAAGGTTTTTCCAAATGAAGCACTGCAAATGTACTCGATATAAATGATATTTTGCTGCATTTTGTGTTGGAGGCAAGCGAGCAATTTCAAATTCTTTTTTAGCTGAAGCTATTTTCTTAAGGTATTGGTCGTAGCGAAGTGCATTTAAGTGGTCTGTGTCAATGTTACCTCCATATATTGACACAATTATCTTACAACCAATTTCGACCAAATATTCTTTTGTAACATGCTTCAATGATCCAGAATTGCAAGCTCAATCGCCTAGAGTGCCAGATTTTATTACATTTTTGAAAACAGAGGATTTACTTTCGCCAAATAAGGCACTGGTGGTGTCACACCCTGTCAATGCGTGAACAAAAGGTAAAGTTTCGCAAGCTTTCTCTCCGATTGATATTTTAATCGCTTGGATGTCATGAACTTTATCCGACTGTGTGGCAGACTGCATTAAAATATTCTTAGACGAATGATACAGTAAAAGAATTAAAATATCTGTATCATCCGCAACTACTGTCACATGTTGGTGCTGGGCTAGTTTTAAAGCTTCATTAACTATCACCGTGTCTGCATCACCTTCCGCTTGAATCACAGAATGACCTTTCTTTTCAAAACAACTAGCCAGTATCTTGAAAAAACGTTGTTTGTTTACAGAGTTGGAAATAAATTTCTTTTTTCATAACAATTGGTGAATTTTCATCGAATATTATTTCAACTGATGACTGCCTTATGCGCAAGCTATGCTTCATATCTTTTATGTTAGGTTTCTTATACCCATCGAACACTACGGTCACTTTTCCATATCTTTTGTTCACAAATAATTCGTATTTACTTACAACATCTCCAAATGTTGCAGAAGCGGACCATGCCAATTGGTGAACTAATGCACCTCCATCAAGAACGAAGGAAGTGCTCTGATGCAACTGAATTGTATTGACATTTAATGTATCTAATAACCTTGCCAATGAAGATTTATCTGTTTTTCTCATCATCTGGGCACTATGGTCAAATAGTGCAGTTGGTAAAGTAAACAATTCATTGCTAAAAAACTCACTTGCATCTTGAGCACTACCTAAAGAGATACAGGCAAGCATCCTCTGTGTCAATAGACGTGAATCTATGTAGTGAGTCTCACCAGCAATGATAATTCCTTTTGTTAGTGCTTTCATAGTTACTGCTTGGTATGATTTCAGTAAAGTTTCATCTTTAAAACACTTACCTTTGAGTTTATCTTGGATGTTTTATCCAATAATATCAGCATTTTCTGCAGTAACTTTGCTTTCACTATCCGTTATTCCGTTAAAAATGTTTCATAAACCACTTGACAGAACAGCAAATGGATTGTGGTCTACGAAGAATAGCATTATCTTTTTTATGTCTTCGAAATCTCTTTCCATCCTTGCATCTGTCAAATCAATATGTTGTTCACTGCCAATGCGTGAAACATTGGTCAGCAAGCTTAGTGAACATGTTACTTCGCTGCAACTAGAATGGCTCAAAATCCAGGTTGCACGTTGACTTTCAGTCATTCCTCTTCCCCATGTCATGCCAGAGCGACATTTTGTGCATTTCATGAGTGTTTGTTCGATGTGCACATCGATGTGCAATATCACATCTTTTGTGGGAAACTAAAAAGACCTTGGGAATTCTTTGCGTGATTTAATGTAACAGTTTTTTAGCACTTGAGACGTAAATACAAGCTTATGTACGTTTAATTGTTTTGAATTTTCCTACCTATTTCATCTTTATACAAATTTTGATTTAAATATCCCATTAATATTCTTCTTCAGTGTGAAATTTCCTTTCATTTGAAACCACATTATGACACATTATGTTTTTTAAAAAAATCCACGCTTTTCCAAGATGGCGACTGAAAAAAAGCATTTTTCGCTACCGTACGGGTATATATTTTTAGAATGCTCACATTGCTTTAAATACTAGATGTAATATTCCGTTTTGGCATGGAATTTTCTTTTATTTGGTACCACATATGATTTTTTTATTTTTATTTTTACTTATTTTTTTTCATAGTTTTATGGCGGCTAAAAAAATCGCATTTTGCGCGACAGTACAGGTGTATATTTTCAGTACCTTCACTTTACTTTAAATATCCCACATTTTATTACTTTTTAGCTTGAAATTTCCTTTCATTTGATACCACACATAATTTTTTTGAATTTTTTCATGATTTTTCAAGATGGCGGCCAAAAAACATATTTGTCCCACCAGCACGAATGTATACTTTTAGTATGTTCATTAGCAGCCTATTATCTACCCTTTCCAGTAGGTTTCGTTTCTGTTGCAATTTGTTCGACCCCTAACGCTATTTCTACTGGACTAAGAGTAAAACAAGACCGAAATTGTTGCAGAAAAAATCAAATTGAAAAAAGAAAAACATTTTTGGTGGTGGGAAGGTATCCCAAGTGTTCCACTGCAAAATTCCACGCATTCTTCCCTCTGTATCCACTCTTGCATTGATGTTTTTTATTAGTACAAAAGCATACTCCCGCGTGCATAAATTTATGAAGAAAGAAAATAATTAAAATCATGTTCCATAATAACTTAGTGGCAAATTCATTCACAAACCATATAGTAAATTTTGCTTAAAACGAGTCTGCAGAACAGTAAATCTTCTTACTAAGTGAAGATGACAGCCATAGAGTACCAGCTCTCTATTTTATAAATTAGTTAAAGAATCAGAGAGAACACAACCAGAATTTTATTTTGTTTAACCACTTGACTACTGAGAGTATTTTGATGTTTGACTCCGTCTTTCCATCTTTTATCTAGCTCTTGCTTGAGTTTTAAATCTTATTCTAGCATTCTTTTTTGCAGCAATTTTATTTAAAAAAACTTTTCTTTTACCAGTGCAGTGATCCACAATCGAAGAACACCTGACAGGAATAGCATTAGGTTAACCCCCATAAAATTAGAACTCCATACTTCGCAATCGCTGCCATAACCCACTAAAATTGCTTTTCAAGGTTTGGCATCAAGTGATTTGTTGTCGTTCACGTCGTGTTATTAATGTGTTTCCTCACAGGTTTCGTTTTATAAAATATGGGTTGATTACAATTTGTACCCTTATTTTGTTCCATTTTAATAATCTACTTACTAAATGTCGGTTTCAGGTATTTCAAATGAGCGAAAGTCTTTAGTTCAGTCTCAACTTTCCTCATTAGACTCGTGGGTTTTGGAAGAAATAGATCACTGTGACCTCGCTGAGCCTTCTGAAGTATTCAGTTGTTCCGGAAGCGAAAAACATCATGGAATCAAACATTCAGATGATTACCGGACGTTTCAAAATACTTTTAGCTATGTTGCCAAAAAGCCAACTTCGCCTGATGCAGTCGCTGAAAAACAGCGATCTTTTTTCTCCCAAAATAAAGAGCTTAAACTCGATGGTATTTCTTCCAAGGCAGTTGCTATCGATACAGATGAAACTGACAGAGCGTTGTACCCAAGATCGAATGCATCTACAAAATCATATTTAACGTATCGTGATGCTCCCAAACAAAGTAATACTGAAAACTTGAGGTTTGGTCGCAAGTCTAAATCTAGCTCTGCTAGCCCATGGTCATTTGGACAGCTTTTAAATAAAAAACAAAATGATTCTCATCATCGAACAAAGAGCTCTGGGGCCGAAATTTCTTTACCCAGTGACACTTCTACTAAGAGATCAACGTCATCGAGTCCTAGAAGAGATCATGCAAGTTCCAGCCCTAATATACAGCAAGCTCAGATGAAGACCAAATTGCGTTCTGCATGGAATAATATGATTTATGGTACATCTTAGTTTTGAAATTCATGATCATTTTAGCCATATTTTTCTTTTTGGGTGGAACATATTTTCTTACATAGTGTTGTCTTTCTGTTATTTAATGCACAGGTGTGATGATTTTCAATGTTTATTTTGTTGCAATAAAGCAGGAAAGCCCTTCTCCCTTATTGTAGCTTTTGCTTCAAGTACCATTACCTCTCCTTACTTCTTATGTAAAATTCACTTTATACAGACAAACCTGTTCTTCCTTAAAAATCCTCCTTTCTCTTTTAATTAAATCTTTGTAGATTTTATTTTCTCACACTGATGTACATTAATTATTTTTGAAAGGGTCTTTTAGTGGTTATGATTCTCCCGAATGTATAGGTTTCTTTTTTGTGATCCTGAACTTCAGAAAGATGTTTAAAAAAATTTCTAGGTCTTAAAAAGTCTTTTCAGAGCAGAAGACCCTTTCTAAAAGCACCTTGTTATCAGGACCGGGCCCTTTACCTCAAATTAATCAATAAAGACCCTTTTTTTCTAAGTATTTTACATTTGATCCATAAACGGGCAAATCATAAGAATTGTGTTTCTCTACAAAGTAAGAGAATTAGTAACATTTGAAGATAGGGGGGGGGGGAGGTTCTGAACTAACTATAAGTCATAATAATTAAAATCAATTAACTTTGTGCAGAAGATATAAAAGCAAAAATGAACGTTTTAAAAGCACAAATAGCACTGACGAAAGAGACTAGGGCAATCGAAACATGTATCCTCTTTTAAAGATTTTAATTATTTGTGCTTTTAAAACGTTATTTTTTGCTTTTATTCAAAGTCATAATAATGTAAATGTAGGCCACCTTAGATTACATTATGGAAAGAGATAGGGGGCCTGGCCTTTCTTTTAAATAACATGCTTCATCATCTTTTGATAAAGTTTTTTCTATTTTCACTTTATACTTTCTAATTCTAAAAACTACTAGTATGACATTTCATTAAAATATTTTAAACCTCTCTCTATTTTGCAATTCAATAGGCCCCTGACCTATGTATACTTCTTCACTGTTTTCATGATAATTTTTGACTAAAAAATCGAAATATCAGTTTTTAAGCAACTTATTAGCTATAGTACAATGTTTATCTCTTCATTAAAAAAGTCATTTTACATTTAGAGGAAGGGGAGATTTTATTTCGTTCTTTTTCTGTTGGGGAAGGGGAGAAAGGGGGATTTTCCTTGAAGCATTTTAGCTGAAATGATAGGATTTGATGAGTTTGTTCATAAACAATACAGTAGGTAGATTATTTAACATTTTAAAGCTATTGTTAATGTAATTTAATAGCTTTTTTTATTTATTTAGAGAATTATTTGAACTTGCACAACGAGGGGCACAAAGTACACCAACCCGCTCGATCGAGCAATCATAGGCGGTCAAGAGGGGTTGGCGAGGGAAAGGAGCAGGGGGCGAAGCCCACTAGTACAGTAAGAAAAAACCTTTCGGTACAATGGAAATTTTAAATAAAATACTGTTTTGCCTTTGTTTATTTTTCTTCTAAACTTTTAATGTAGTAAAGATTTTCCTTTCCTTTTTACATCCGTTAAATGTAAATTAAAGGCCCATTTTCTGAAAAATAAAGCACTCTGTCCCTCCTCCCTCCCAGTTATATCTGTGTGACAAAGTACAACAAAAAAGTTAAATATGTGGCAAAAAATAAATAAGACAAATATAAGTGGTAATGACTACCATCAATGGGGGGGGGGGGAGAGAGAAGGGGAATTTTTTGGGTAGGAGTTGAATGTGGGCACAAAAGTCAATATTTTTTGCTCGGAGCCCGCTAAAGCTATCACCATCCCTACTTGTCCTTTTAATTTAGGTTTAATACACTAAGTGCCATGTACTTATTTTTAACTACAATTCTATAAGTGTGATTGAATTTTCATAAATTAATGTTAAATAATTTTAAGTACTTATACGTTCACCCTTCATTAGACGGCATGCCGGAAGTAAGTGAAGTTGGCCAGCATGCAAGTAAATTTGAATTTTCCGAAATCCGAGATAATCTAGGGTTCCCTTTACAATTGACAAAAGTAAATCTACTAGCTCAGTTCCATCAAACTAAGAGATGGAAAAAATTTGATTAAAGAAGTGAATAGTCAGCATCTACAGCCAGCATTGATTTATCTGCATCATGTTCTACAATGGTACAACAGGTAAAACCTCACTCAGCAAATATTCCTAGTGAACCAGTTGGAAAATCTTTCGTACTGTGTGATATTTCAAGTGAAAAAGAGAAATAGCCATAGTTTACATACACGACTAAAAGAACTTAAGACCAATAACTTGTGTATAAAAAACCTTGCTTTAAATGGGTTTTTGAAGTAGTGAGTAATTAATCCCCACAGGTTATGAAATACATTCCAGAAGAAATAAAAGTTTAAAGAAAATGTTAACTTTAAATTTAAAATAGACTGTTTCAAAAATGCTTTCCGTAGGAAAAACAATTAAATGCCTAGTAAAGCAATATTTTTCCCAGTAAGACCATCTTGATTTTTATTTATTTCTCATACATTGCCATGTAAAGAAGTAACACTTATTTTAATGCAATGTTACATTAGAGTGTAATATTGAAATTCAATACAACATCTGCTGGCCACCTTGTCTAGTGGTCTGCCATGGATGGTGTGGCCCCGAGTTCGAGTCCCGGCTTGGGCATGGATGTGCTTTCTCTCTCCTGTCCTTTTCCTTTCTTTGTGTTAATGTGTGTTTTTGAGTGAAAGGTTGCCTACCCTATAAACGGGAACCTATAGCATGCATGTACTGTAGAAGTCAGACTTCACACCAAATTAGTACAGTTGGAAAAACGAAGCAGCGCACCCCAAAATTGCCAGCCTGGCACACGACAAAAAAAAAAAGTACAACATCTGATCTCCTAATTGTAATTTACTGTTTTTATAACTGATAGCAAAAAATAAATAAGATTTCACTGTTGCATTTTTTATTTTTACAGGTTTACGGATTAAACGAGAAGTGAATTTAAAAGTGGATTCTGCAATATGGTTGTTGGGACAATGCTATCATAATCGATTAAATGGTATGTGCAATTTCATATTAATGCCCTTTTTCCCCTTATTTTCATGTACATGAGTTTCAGCTATTGAAAGTAATTTTTGCAGTATAAAAAAGTTTAAATTGTTAAAAGTTAAATTGTGTTGATATTGGCTGTAACGGGATTTCACCGTATATACTGGAACAAATCTGACTTACCCCCCTCTTGGCGAGTTTTTCCTGTTGGCGCCAAAAAATCATCGCCAAGACTTCGATGTACGACAAAAAACATCGTACAACATTCTTAGCGATGCTCTTTTGGCACCAACAGAAAAATTCATATTGACATAAAAAATGTAAAACACTATTATAGTGGAAAAGGACATATCAAAAATCCTCAATTTCAACAAATGAAGAATACAAACGTTTTTCAGATAACAGTGATTTCTCACATGTATACGAAAGTCAGCACAGTAAAAAATCACACTCAATACTATACTGCAAAGTTATTGCAAATATACACTTCAAAATCAACAAAACAACCCAACAAAAACATCTATGGTTCATAATAAAACAACGTACTACAACTGCATGAAATGCAGCGAATAAGCGCTGCAATAATACTACTGTATAGATACATTTGCAGAAAAATAACACTATTTGTTTTTTAAAGTAGCAAAGATTCCTTATTTCTATAGTAGCATAGTAAATAAAAACTAGCCAACAACAAAATCAATAACTTTTCAAACATATGTCGCACTAAAGGATTTTGTCAATGTAAAGTCAAAACAATTTGAAAAGTTCCTCAAATTTCGATATATGAATAGTAAAAACGTCTCCTAAGTACGTCGCAAACAACCATCAATTAATTTTCTATTATGTTTCAAAATTGCTTATAAATTTTTCCATAAAATGACGCTTCATATTTTTCAAAAGTACCAGAGGTGGCTTATTTTAGTTATTCAGTACATAAAATTAAAGCTTTTATAAATAAAAACGCTATAAAAGTATTATTAAACTACAGAAAAGTATTTTTCCATATGTTGCTAAGGAAACAAATAAGTAGCATAAAGTACGGGGTTTCGTTCATTTTGCAAGATTTAAGTAAAAATGAACCTCAATATTTCATCTTTCATGTTATCAATTTTTGAACAAAACAGCCAAATATGAACTCACCTTCGTATTGCTTAAGATGTGCCGATACAACAGATGACAACTGCTAATTACGACACATACTGACACAACACTAAATAGTTCATCTCCCTACTTCCAAAGCACAAAGATTTCACTTCCAAAAACACATAACAGCGAAAATGCCGCTAATCGAGCACTCAAAAAATGGCGCACTTTCTAACAGTTGTTAACACCCCTCATTCACTTAACACTTGCAAACACTCATATTTTCTTAGGCTACAACACACAATAGCGAAAATACCACTAATCTAGCACTCAAAAAAATGGCGCGCTTTCTAACATTTGTTAACACCCACCATTCACTTAACACTTGCAAACACTCATATTTTCTTAGGCGCCAATACGGATAGACAACTACTGTAAATAGTTTTGAAATAAAAAAACAGTAATACGTTTTTTCTTTAGATACAAAGCGAAAATAATAAAAAGCAACACTCCTTCCAATCTTCCGCACCACAACACAAACAAGTTAAAATGATGTAGTTGAAGGGTTGCCAGTACCATAGCTCATTCCAAATCATCCAATAACGTCATCATTGTACCATACACAAAAATGTATCGCCGTATGATTGGCGATTTTTTTCAAATATCGCCAAGGGGGGGTAAGTTAGAGGAGTACCGTAAACTTCATTTTTTTATCTTTTTTTTTAGAAAATTATAGAGACCTTTTAGTTCTCACTTAAAAAGTTTTTAAAATTTCTACATGTTACTATGTTAACACTCCTGTCTAAGTTGTGTTTTTGAAAATTAAATGTTTTGATTTAATTTAACTTTTACTGTAAATTTTATTGTCAATATTTGTGTCAGAGTGTAACAAATTTATTAATGTTTGATAATTTTAATTTTATAGATAGTTCTATATTGTCTCAAGATGTTGCTAAGCAGCTCAAGCTAGATTTGCTGAGCAAAATATGGCTTACATATCGCATAAATTTCCCAGCTATACCAGGTACTGATCTTGTATCTGATACTGGCTGGGGTTGCATGTTGCGATGTGGGCAAATGATGATGGCTCAAGGATTGGTGTGTCACTTTCTTCAACGAGGTAAGAAACATAATAAAATAACCAATAAAATAATCAATAAAAGTAAGCAATAAAATAGGGCTCTTCAACCTGTGGCATGCGGGCCACTTGTGACTCGCCGAAGGTATTTTAGTGGCCCAGGTAGCATTTTCAGTTAATTAACATGTTGACTGCCAAGCTACGAGATAACTCGTGGTATGTGAACTTAGCTGTTGAGTCCACTTCGAGTTAGCTTGTAGTTCCTGGATTTGCTGTTTTCATGCACATTCGAGCGCAGATGTCATACTCGGGCAGAAGTAGAGATATTTGGCTTCGGTTTCGGTGAAGGTACCATAAAGTCCTAACTCTCTCAGCACATGTAGATTGGCTTTAGCCCAACTCCTAATCTAGGAATTGCTTGGCAGTCAACGTGTTAATGATGAAACTTTAAAAAAAAGAAGAGAAAAGAAAAGCAAATGATCAAAGTACGTGTCCAAATACAAATGTTCAAGAATGCATAAAAATGCCTTGTTCATGTCCTCCATCATTGATGGTACTTACATATGGGAAAAGTTGTTAGGTAAAATCTGTACCTCAGAGCCAGACTAGTGCTAGTCGAAAATTTAAATTTTCACTTTAACCCCTTTCCCGCCAAGCATTGAAATTTTATAAAATGTTATAATTTTTTAATTAAAATATGCTTGAATTACATTCATTAAGACACAAAAAAAGTTTCGTGCATGAAAAATAATATTTTGTTACTAAAACAAAATGTTGCGTATACGCATCATTGGCCGAATCCATGTACAAACTATATTTATTTCAACCATTGTATACTAGTGAAATGTTTACATTTTTGAAATGAAAAATTCAAAAAATTTGTATGTAAATGTACTTGGCATTTGGGCACAAATAAATCCTTTGGTTTTTACATACTTTGCATCATCTACGGATTGTTTCTTTCTCATCATTTACTATACATCCAATTCTATCAGTCCGTATTTCTTTCAGCAGTGTTGTCATTTGAACTGCATTCCCCCCAGATGGACTGTCCTTGCATTCTGATTTCAGTAGGATGCATTTCAAACTAAAGTCTATAAGTGCCATTTTTGTGTTTGTAGAAATTCTATGCAGCTTCCAGGAGTTCACTATAACGCTGTCAATAATGTTTGTAAATATTGGTCACCACCATTTTTTACCTTCTATTTTTATGCTTTAATTAACCATGGCATTGTCATGTAGGTCAACACCTTCCGTATACTTCTTGTAATCCGAAATAACGTTCAGTTGTGATATGATAACATCCTTTCTTTCTTTGTGACTATATCGTTTAGTATTTACAACTGGCAAAATGGTACCATTACTAGTGAAAATTGTTACCACAGCGTTGTCGTTCCATTTGATAGAGCATGTTTCCACATTCTTGTTAAATGCAAAATCATAGGAACCACGAATTTTTTCTTTATATCTTTGCATTCTTTCAGTACGTAACCAGCAATGCGATTTTCACTAGCTGTTCCAGATTCAAAAAAACTTTTTTTCTTTCAAAATTTCGAGTAAAACATACGAAAAAAGGTTATTAAAATATACTTTGTACATTGTAGGCTTTGGGACAACACTCAGTAATTTCAGAACGACACTTGCTCATAATGGCAGTTTTTGTTTGCTGATTTCAGCCCATCAATATAGAGAAAATTGATAAAGGTATCTGTCTGATGAGCACAAACACCAAAGTTTGAATCCAAATCTTACTGTCTTTCATTTTATAAGTATTTTTGCTATTATCTATTAGTTAAGTTCAAATAAAACAAGCATAGTTTACAATAAAGCTCAGATTTCTTGAGTGAAAACCAAATTTTCAACTTATGTATCTTTTTCATACATTCGGCCAATGATGCGTTAACGCAACATTGAATTTGACTAAAGATTTTTAAGACTGTTTGCGACATTTGTTTAATTTTTATTTGATTTACAGAACTTGCAACTTTAAGCCATTGTAAAAACATATGGTTAATTTCAAGTGGATAAATTGTACATTAGGGTGTCCCAAAAAAACCGAAAGTCGGAATTTTGTAACGCATACCCTCTAATTTTTTTCCTTTTACATCAAAACAATTGTAAAAACAGTTTTATGCAATTTGAACAACGGTAACCCGTGCCGACTTGCGTCCGAAAGTGCGAACTAGCCCTTTTTCACTAGGCCAAATCGAAAAAAACTTTTTTGGGAAATTCAAAATTTCATGTTGATAAAACGCTTCCCCTAGATCCCAACATGTCCCAAAAAATCATTTATCCAAATTAAAAAATATTTAGGTACTCCAAACAAGGCTTAAAATTCATAATTTTCTTCAAAAAATAGCTTTTTTTCTATGTATTTTGTAAACAATGAAGAAATTATCAAAATGAAAAATATGAAGCATAAAGTATATAATTAGAGCTAAATATTAGTTTTTTCTCTCATTTCATATTTATTACAAATACAAATACAAATACAAATGTGGCGACCAGCAGCAGGCTCAGGGCCCAACTTGGCTGGTCCTAGTCAAATTAAAGACCCCAATGAAGATCAATGGCCCTCTTAAAGCCATCTACTCCATTGCTCTTTACCGCCTCTTCCGGTAAGCTGTTCCAAGTTCCCACTACCCTGCTAAAATAGTAATTTTTTCGAATTTCCAGGTTCGTCTGAGGTTTAAACAGCTTAAAACAATGACCCCTTGTCCTGCTTTCCTTGCAAAACTCCAACCCTGCAACATCATTCATTTTAATAAATTTAAATAACTGAATCATGTCCCCTCTGGTTCTCCTTTGCTCAAGACTATACATATTAAGCATTCTAAGTCTGGAATCATAGTCTAAATTAGAAAATCCATTTACTAACCTTGTAGCCCTTCTTTGTACCCTTTCCAATAAATTAATGTCTTTCTTCAGATAAGGAGACCAAAACTGAACAGCATACTCCAAATGAGGTCTTACCAAACTTCTATATAGAGGCAGAAGAACCTTCTTAGATTTGTTTGAAATAGATCTATTAATAAACCCAAGCATCATTTCTCCCTTAAATTAGTCATCGCATACGTGTGTGGCGTCGACGTGGAGAAAGATCGAATCCGGCAGTAACTGTGGAACGCCCCACAGCGCGACAACGTGGCATAATGGTTTGGGGCGCTATTGCGTACAATTCCGTATCACCTCTAGTTCGTATTCGGGACACTATTTCAGCACAAAGCTTATTTGATCATTTTTCATGTGGGGTAAAGTGAAATACTTAAATTTACTTGCCTAATTCAAAAGGAGCAAATGGGAATTTTGTTCTAAAAATGTTTGTGCATAAAGAAGGAATAATGTTTTTTTGATAATACTTTCGTTGAAATATTATTTTTCACCTTTGGCCGTTAGTTTGTAATTTCAAAAATATGTGGAAAATTTTCACCTCAAAAAATCATGGGGCAAAGTGAAAAAGAAAATATATTTGTTATGAAAATTTTTCAATTCGACGATTAACAGTAATTTTCATCAAATGAACGCGTAAATAAACGAAAAAATAAATGAATGAATAAAATAGAGAACGAATAAGAAAATGAGTTAATGAATGAGTAAATAATTAAGTAAAGGAATGTAAATGAATTAATAAATGAAGAAATACGCGAGTGATTTAATAAATAAATGAATAAGTACACGAAATGAACTATTTCACTTTGCCCCGCGTGCACTTGACAAATTACATTGAAAATTAAAAATAAAAAAAAATGTCTTGACTAAATAAAGACTGCACTGGATATCAGTAGTTCTCAATTAATAGTTTTGATGATAATTACAAAAATCTTATCCTTTTGTAATAACAAGAAATAGTTTTAAAAACCACGAATATTACAATAAAGATACCAAATTTTTTAAA
>JAXGGA010006916.1:0-66249 GCA_038373865.1 Uloborus plumipes
TCTGCAACAAATACACCTGTTACATCAGGATTTATATAGGGTTTTAATTTCTTCGCGAAAAAAGTTACTTATTTATTTACTAATATGATTATAGTGGAACAAAGCATCAAACTAGAAATGACAAATAAGCTTGGAGTCATTTCTAAGACTTCTAGGGAGATTAGATGAGGAACTAATAAGAAAAAGGCAAATATTCTAGAACTATTGCAAAAACAAAGTTGTTCCAAACAACTTTTTTTTATTTTGAAAGGGGTATAGAGAGGAAAAAAGTGGAGTTATCTGGCCCACAGGCTGTATTTGTTCATACGCTGCATTTCATTCTAGTGATATGAAAATAATCATTACTCATCATTCCCAAACTCACCATCTTCGTTCAAATGAATACGTTCCCTTCAATATCATACAATAAATAAAATAAATGGCGTTACTCACTTGAATAAATAACGAATGTGATTTGTCATGTTTTTAGCATCTCAAAGGAAAAATAAATCATTAAGTATTTATGTAATATTTGAAATAAGGAGCTCTTAAAATGTTGTAAATATTGAATAGGGTATGTTGTTAAATCACTTGTGCGAAGGTACAAGAATTTCTGCTGCAAAATGAATGATGACCATTGACCATTGAATCACAGGTGTTTATACATGTTAATATTAACTTTTATAAATTTTATTATATGTCTTTATTAATTTTTCCTTTTTTTTTTTTTTTTTTTTGCAAGTCAATTTATTTAAGATATTTTATTTTTCTTCAGAAATTAGTGAATCACTGATCAAATATATTTAAAATTCGTTATCTAATTTTTAGTACAATATTAAGATTCCGTAACACTGTGGTTACTAAAATACAACAGCTGGATTTAACTTGTTTCTCGCAGTAACACGTGGATGGTTCGTCGTTGACGTTTACTGTAATCAATGTTCTTTGCATCATTGATTCAAACCAATATTGGGGAACATTTTTAAATTAAATGAACCACAAATACATCAAAACAAGATTGTAAAATTGTTTGTTAAATAGGAGTTTTATTTGCGCTTTTTTCAGTCAATATAAAGAAGGGGGAGGAGAAAGAAAATTAAAATTAGAAAAAGAAGAAAGAAGTCACGAAACTATGTTCAAATATGTACATATGTTTGCATTGCATGGAATTAACCAAATAGCCTGTTGTCTTGATTTTTTGACTGTAAAATACTGTGCTATTTACTAAAAGTTTGATACAGAAAATTTCTCCGAAGGCACATGTCATTGTGTCCTTTGAGTGCATTGAACTCCTGTGAGAAACATATAATCAAACGTAATAATTGCTATAAAAAATCACAATTAAGAGCGGCAGTTGGCGGTTTCTCAGAAGAAAACTGTCTCAGTAAAAAGCTAAAAAGTAATAGATTGATAAGATAGAAATTTCCACAATTTATCTTACTATTTAATATTTTGCAATCGTTTTTTCTTGGGCGATCATCTGCTATCAGAAGAGTTCCAAGTACAAAAGAATAAATAAGACGTCCTTATCATGTGCGAAAGATCTATTAATGTAAGAATAAACCTCAATTTTCTGACTTTTGCCTCTTGGTAACAACGATTGCTGCATCCGCGAAAAGTTGAAGACCCCGAGCTTTTGTCCTTGGTTTTTACGCGCTCTTTTTGTCCGATAAAATGTTTTAATAACCTAGATTAAAGATCAAGTAGAGACGGATCTTTCGATGCCTAGATGGCGCTTCTGCGTTGGAGAGAATGGATCTACTGCGCATGCGTACGTCAAACGAGATATGGTGAGAGATTGGCAGGAAAGGGTTGCTGAAGAGTTGGGATTTATCGCTCTTTTCTGGCGAAGTTAAAAACAGAATCTGAAGAATTTAATAGGACGGTGATGAGGAGCAATGTTCTTTGGTGGTATGAGTACCCCTTGGGTGCAGGGGACTGAAAGATCAGGAGAGGTCATTGTGACCTCCCAAAAATGTCCTTATTCGGCTAATTTTGTCTGACGATTCATAAAATTTGGAGAAACAGCATTACAAAACTGCAATCTTATTTTTAAAAAAAATATAATGATGCTAAGTCATATTTCATCATTCGATAAAATTCTGAACTTCACTCACAAAACCAGTAGAAACAAAATGTAATTCGGGGAGCTTCTTCTTAGGGCACGCTAAATTCCGTAAGGTTTACGTGCTTAATTTCTAAAAAGTACAGAGAATTATAGTGATAATGAAAGAATTTAACTATTACAAATAGTTGAGTAGTGTTCGCGCTTAATCAAATTTGATTTTTAGTTATTCTAGTTTTCGAAAAATCAGTTGTTATCAAGCTATTTTTAGTTATCGTTTCTTATTTAAATCTGATAAATTTCAATTTACTTATAATTCAACAAAAAATTATATAAATTATTAAGTCTATTTGAGATTAACTTAAAAAAACTTAAAACATAATAAACATACTTTAAAAAGCAATTTAACAAATTGATCCAAATTAAAAAGTAAGCAAAATACCTTTTTTATCACACTTCTTGAATAAATATGCTTAAAACAATTTGTGTAAATATCATTTAGTTGCTTCTTTGTTACAAATTGTGATATGTGTTGAATTTAATTCTTTATTAGAAAACATTTTTATTCCTTCAACATTTCATCTTAAATTTGATAAGTATGTTTAAAAAATCATTAAAAGCTTTATATTTTAGCAATTTAACTTTTTTTTTGTCGTGCAATATTTTTGTAGCTCTGAATCAGAGTTTAAAGATTGAAAAATTCAAATTCAAATATTTTACGAGATAAATCTCAAAGATAATGCATTGCCTTCTCGGAACTAAAAATAACCAACATTTAGTTGAATTTATTAGTTAAAAATACGTATCCTAGTGAAGCAACTACAGAATACAATAATTGCCGTGCTTATTCTAAGATGTTGGCTGTATCTCCGGTCACAACCTATAGGATGATACGAAGATGCCACCTCTAGCTCTATTTCTACCTCTATAGCCGAACAAGTTGTTGGAGATCGCCTTTTCTTAAATTCAAAAACTAATAAATACAAAGCTTTTCTGAACTGCGAAGAATTTGTCCGATTGGTCTGATTTATAGTTTTGATGAGTAATAAGTAAATATCTTCGTGCTGATAAGCAAGAATTTCAAAAACGCAAAAAAGCACAAAATTTGCAAAAGTACTAACTGAAACCTTGGTGTTAACCAACACATTTTCTCTATTCAAATAAGAGAGAGCTAACGGATGAAAAGACTCAAAAAACCAGACATATGTGCAATTCCCTTTCTCTCTCTCTCTCGTTATCTTTTTCCTCTTCTGTTCTTCCTTTTTTCATTGTTTCCCCTTTCTTTCTCTCTTTTTTACTTTCTTCTATATCTAATATATAGAAGAAAGTATTGGTTTCGTGAAAATTTTCGAATGTCGAATTTTGACGGATTTGCACGTTTTGAGGTGCGCTGAGTCCATTTCGACCATTTTTGGAAAATGTCTGTCTGTGTGTCTGTGTGTGTGTGACCAGTTTTTGTGGCCGCGCTAGAGTAAAAACTACTGGGCAATTCCACGGTAACTTTCGTTACATTTTGACCAACTCTTATGCAGTTAGCTCCTTAGTACAGACAAATATTGTTACAAAAACCTTGTACAAAAGCATTCAGTGAAAATGCCAGTCAAAAGCAAAATTAAAATGCAAAAATATTCGATGCACTTAAATTTCACAAAATTTAACAGTTAAAAATAAGACAGTAACTTACGTTACACAAAAAGGGAACGGCATAATATGAAAATTGGTTCTAAGGCAAATTTCTGCTCTATTACAGCTGTTTTCTTGTTTGAAGTATAATTTATCAGTTTCTTATAATATTTAGGAATTAATTTTCATAAATTTAAAATTTTATTTTAAAAATTGAATTTTATGAGAATTTTTAACTGGGTAACTTACGTTACAGTAACTTACGTTACAAAATTCCCTTACAAGCATATATTTATTACAAAAACTAATGAATGAAAATTACAGCTTAGTTTAGATCAAAATACTGAAAATTAACAATTATGAGTTAATTTTACAGAAATTTAATGCCAAACTCAATGATCAATCAAAAATATTACAAAACATAAGACTTTTAAATGCATACTGACCGCTGGTTTTAACAAGTTCAGATAATTCTATTTTCGAATCATGTTTTCTCTTATAATAAATTTCCTCTGTCGTTTCTGGCCATTTCTGATTGGTTCCAACAGCAGCCATTACTTTTAATTTAAACTCGTTTTCTTCAATAATCGTCACAACTCAAGGATACAATGTATTTTCGTACTTCACCACACACCAGTCACCAGCTTTTATCTCTGTTTTTTCTTCTTGTTCCTTAAAATACAACTAAACGAAACCCTACATTTTGTTCATTTCTGGTTCTTAAATGGTCATTGTAAATGTGCGGATCTCCAGAAATTTTTTTGATACATTTTGCTTTTTCTAACATATTTCAAAACTATCAAGAGTGACTTTTATTTATGAATCTGTAATATCCACATGACTTTTCTCATACCCCTTCTACAGCGCATCTTTTCTGCAGAGTTCAGTGGCATTTTAATGCAAAACAAAATATATTTCAATTGAAAGAGATAAACTATTTTTATATTTGTTTTTTCCAAAACATATTTGATAACTTTAAATCGTAACAGAAGTCATTTTTGAATAATTCATAGTACATTACCTGCTAGATATTCTGAATGAAGTGATATTGTTTAAAGAGAATTAATATCTTAATAGCCAAAAAGAAGCATGTAATTTATAATAAAGGTATATTATAAGCTTATTAAAAAAACAGACATTTTAAGAAATATGAGTAATCTAAATTAAGTAAATACAGTAGTACAATTAAAAGAATTATTGATTAAATTGCTTCTATTAACCACATAGGTTTTATTTACAATTTACTTTATTTCGAAACACAAGTATTGAAGTTCTACTAAGGTAACTTACGTTATCTGCATATGTGGGTAACTTACGTTACACGTTTTGATTGTAGCACAAAAAATTAAATAAACAATATTGAAAAGAAAAGTACTGTTATTTGCTTAGTACACATTTATAAGATAGAAAATATAACATAGTTAACATTGTATTGCCCTTTCTTTATTTGCTGTAAAAACTTTAACATGTTTTTGGTAACTTACGTTACATAGAACAGTGCCTTTTTGAAATTGACATAAATCACTTAATTAAATTGAAAACACTTGTTTCATTAATTCACAATATTAATTTAAAGTGTAATAAACAACAATCTTCCTTTGTCACATTTATATAATGGAAAAAATTGATACTTATCAATGTTGAAAGTTTGACTATTTGCTTCACTGAAAATAAAATACTCTAATACCAACTTCAAAGTATTGCCGAAACTAAAAAACTACATTCCTATCAAAAAATTGTTATAAATAGGGAACTTCTAACATTTTTAAACCAAAAAATATGCAGAACAGTCACATTACTCGAGTTTAATTTTTTCAACGCTTTTCCACACTTGCATGGAATTGCCCTACTGCATGAAATCGAACAAAAATTTTTGCACATATGTACCACCATGTGAACTGGTGCACCTGACTTTGTTTAGCGAATTCCTCCAAGGGGAGTGGAGCAATCGCACGTGTTCTGCGCGTGGCTGATTGCTATATCTCAGGAAGTAACCGGCGGAATCAAACAAAAATTGGTCCATAGGTAGACCCTATAGAGTACAGGTGCTGATTCAATTTGCGTGTCAATATCTCGAAGGGGGTGGAGCAATCGCACGTGTTCTGCGTGGAGGGTGATTGCTATATCTCAGGAAGTAACAGGTGGAATCAAACGAAAATTGGTCCATAGGTAGACTCTATTGAGTACAGATGCTGATTCAATTTGTGTGTCAATATCTCAAAGGGGGGTGGAGCAATCAAAAGTGCTTATTTTGTCATTGCACCTACTGTATCTCGAGAAATATTGCTGAGATTTGAATGAAATTTGGAATAACACTAACCCAATATGGAAGCAAGCATCGATTAAATTTTGGCGCCAATCGCCCCAGGGGGAGGGTGGGGTGATTTTTGCGCTTAGTCAACAATGCGAAAAATTAATTCATTAAAAAATCGCTTTCACGCTATTTAATTATCAAAACAGCTGAAAACTTTCAATGATTTGAAATTTTTAACTGTTGCCAATTTCTTTTTACTAACGAAAAATGTTTGCAATTAATCTAAACAAGGCTTTTGTAATGATTTCCAATTTCTTTCATTGATTCTGTTCATTGATTCTGCATTTGCATGGTTATTACAATAATTGGGATATTGGAGCTGTTTCCAATTATTCGGGCGAGTACGTATTTTATTTTGTAACTGGAATTCATAAGATAGATATAGAAGAAAGTTTCGTGACGGCCACGACAGCTAGTTCAATTTGTTTTTTCCGAAAATTTTGTGCTAGTTTAACTGTGTTCATCATTCATATTAGAGCTGCATATTTTTTTTATTCAATCCGCGTACTTTCTTGATTTAGATAGGAATAAACATAATCAAAAAAATAATAATAATAACGAATAATAATATTGAGAGGCGGCAAGAACGTCATTTCAAGTTTTTCCAGGGCGAGGGGGGCAAACGGTGAAAACACAATACAATTCCATCGGAAAACAGCAAAAACCGCGCCCACTTCTTTGTAGATACATTGATTTCTCAAAGATTCTCGGGGGGGGGGGGGGGCAATTGATATCCCCCCCAAATGATAGGCCTGAGAGGGGGGGAGGCGGTGAACAAATAAAACCCAGAAATTACATGTCTTGCACAAACCAAGTACCTAACGGAAAATATATTCGTATTGTTTTCAGTTGTGTCACCACCGCAATTCGGATCTAGTGGAACATGTGTTTCCAATATCCTGTCCGAAGACGTGACAATCTTTTCTTTGTCTGCTCAAAAACAGAGACATTAGGGATCTCTAGAAATACTGGAGCACCTATTGACGCCATTCCAGTTCATATATAGTAAAGTTTTTTTTCGGGGGGGGGGGGGATAAGTAACACAGTATGACAAAATAAAAGGAGATAGGAAAGTGTTGAGGTTAAAATCTGTGTTTCAAACGTTTGTTTTGTGTACCAATTGTCCCATATTCATGTAAAGTTATACAGTAAAATTTCATCCTCAGCTTCGTTTTTCTCTTTTTTTTTTTTTTCTTCTAATTTGGACTTAAAAAAAAGGCTCGGTACAGTCCGTAAGCAATGGTTACCTATCTTTTCTCTTTTCTTCTTCTTTTTTTTTTAAATGCCCCACCAAATATATTTAAATCTAATTTCGCTCCGAGCCCAATACTAACGATAACTCCTGTCCTTAATATTATTCCGTGTAACATGTTGATTGCTTACAATATAAGAGAAACGTGATTGTAGTGTACGGCACCCTCAACACATTGAATCCACAATCTATCGTTCCTGGTCACAGCACTGGTTAGTGTACCCTGGTGCATTTTAGGGACATGACGCTCATGAACGAACGGGTCAAAAACACCGAATCCTTAAAATTAACGAGTCAATACAATCTCTTAAATAATGGACGACCGTTCTTTTAAACGGCGAACAGTTTGGAACGTTGTACTGGTGTATCCGTGTTAAAAATCATTTTAAAATTATTATTATTCATATTACAATCATCTTTAAAATTTTAACCATCAAGCTCTCGAAAATTTCCGTTTTCTCAATGCAGTATAACATATTTATTTTGAATCGCTTTTAGTTTCTACTCTATTCATTACTTCTGTTTAAGCATTGTAGTTCATTTGTATGTTTTCAATGTGTCTAAGTAATATTCAGTGTGAATTGCCTTCTTTAGGCTTCTAACAACACTATAAAAAATTAATGCTGTTTTTACAGTATAATACAGCTAATTTTATGGTAATAAAGTGTAAAAATTGCTGATTTTGCAGTAATAAACTGTAAAATTGCTAATTTTACACGTGTAGTACTGTAAAAAACAACAGCTTATTTTTTGCAGTGTTTAGAATTTTGCACTGCAAAAAAAGGAACTGTTGCTTTTACAGTATAATACTGGCAGCCGAGGATTTAATTTAAAACTGTAAAGTGTACAGTAATAAATTATAAAACTAGCAATTTTAGGTTCTTACTGTAAAGTTGGGAATTTTACAGTTTATTGCCGCAAAAATTTAGCTATATTATACTGTAAAAAAACAGTATAATACTGGCAGTAGAAGTTTCAGCTTAAAACTGTAAAATGCACGGTAATGAACTGTTAAATTAGCAATTTTACAGTTTTTTTCAGTAAAATTAGCAATTTTACAGCTTTTTCAGTAAAATTAGCAACTTCACAGTTTATTACAGTAAAATCAGCAATTTTAGTTTAGTACTACAAAATTAGCAATTTTTACAATTTAATACTGTAAAATTAGCTGTGTTTTTTTGTGAAAACAATATTCATTTTTTACAGTGCTCCTTTCTATATCCTTTTTCTCGCTTTCTTTCTCCAGAACTACCTTTCGCTTATAACGAGAGAGAGAGAGAGAAGAGAGGGAGATTTCTCATTTACCATATCGCTACTGTCATAATTGCAAAGGGTTCTAACAGCGTAGGGTCCCCGGAAAAAATCACAATAATTCTTCATACACCTCTATTCTTTTGAAAGTGTAGGACTGCGGGGCACCCAAACCTATAAATCCGAAGTTGAGTGAGGGAGTAATAGTAACTATGTGAGTTTAATTTTATAAATGGCATTAAAAAACATTAGTTTGCAAAATAAAATACATGAAAAAATCATTTATGTATTTATTATTATTATTTTTTAATCATGGATGAATTTTTGAATAATCTGAAATACGGTTAAATTTTGCTTTCCGCCAGTCACCAAAGAACTGGGGCACCCCGGTGGGAGGTTTCGGGCTAGGGAACAAGTTCAGAAAGTTCGGAGACAGTGTGTTGCTTTTTTTAGAATTATTATTGTTGTATTTGTGTTACTATTATTATAATTATTATTATTATCGTCAGCATTCTCATAGTCATTACTTAATTTTTCTTCCCATTACATCTCACTTCCTATTACATTACTGCACGCTGCATGTTTACATTTTATTATTTAGTAAAATTCGGAATTTCGGTCCGTAAAACCGAATTTTGTTAAAATTTCAAGTGGGAAATGATTCTAATGAAAATCCGCCGAAATGAACATATCGTGGGTTACAAGTGAAACACACTAAGTCAAAAAACATGATTTTGAGAGAACGCTTATCAAAAAACTTTTATTTTAACTTCTTTGGAATTGACATAATTAAATCAAATTAAATTATAGTAATGGTATTTTTTGGTTATTACGAACCATTCTTGACTCTGGCATGCTTATTTTATATTACTATCCCCAGCATGATAATGGTAGGACATTAATAATTATCATTAATTATACGACTTAGTGTGTTTCACTGGTATAGCTTTGCATAATAAAGATATGACTTAGTAGGTTTCACCAGTAGAAGCAGCTCATTTTTGTGAGTAAGATAAACTAAAAATCTGAAAATTAATATAATTTTGACTTAGTGTGTTTCACTTTTAACCCCACGATATATAAAAGAACATCTGTTTACAGTAACCTGAATTTAGAATTTTAGCTTAAGAAAAATATCTGAAAAACCAATATTATAGTAACTCGAAATAGGAGCATTGGCGGTTCGTCCTATCCCTTCACTTCCAAAAGTAAAGGGACCTTGCCCCCTCACTTTCCAGGGTTTAAAACTAATGATTGGTTGAAAAATGATTTTTTACGCAGTGGATTGATTTATTTAGCGAAAATAAAAACTGAAAACACTTTAAAATGTATTTTTTTCAGGTCACTTCATCAAAATAGAACTTGTATCGGAAGGTGGACGTCTACTATAAACATCCGTCTTACTTTTTGAGGCAATATTCGTTTTTTTCTTAATAGGTCATTTAATCAGTTATATTAAAATCCAATAATATAGTAAATTCTGCACAGAAAAAAAACTGCTTCAGAGTTGTCGCTATCTACAACCTCCCATACATTTATCTTGACCCCCCCCCCCTTTTTTGGTGCACCAGCCGCCTACAAATAGGAGTCTCTCTTTCTCCACTCATTACACAATGAAACCAATTTTTTGAGTTACTTTTGCTAGGTCTTTTACTCTAATATTCAAAATACACACATTGGATTTACATTCGAATTTCCTTCGTACTATTTTGTAACAAAAATGTGAAATCGTTCAGCAAGATTACCATACCTTAAAATTTTAAAGACTAAATTAAAAAAAAAAAAAATTTTGAATTAGAGGTTTGTTTTTTTTTTCAACTAGATTTTTTTTTTTTTTTTTCGAATCGATTAGAATTTTATTAAATTCCATTGTTCAGTTGGTGAAGACAACTAAGCTGCACCTCAGAGAAATCCGGGCTGGAACATAAAAATGGCTGTCTAAAGAACTCGTATTTGCATGGACCTCAGCAGGGGAAGAAAGGGCGGAAATAACTTAGATTCCTCGGGACAGTTGGGCGTCGGGAGGCAATCGATTCGCACCCTTTTCCAGCGGCTTTTTTCCGGCGCTGGTTTTGTTTTCGGAAAGGGTGGAAGCCGAAGTCTGCGCTTTCTTTGATTCTCTCCAGTTTCCGTTTTCTTATTTTGCTGAGTCCGTCCCTCTGTTTCGAAGCGTGCTGTTTCAAGAAAAACGTTCGTGGACGAAGAATGTTTTATAAATGGATTTTAATGAGCACGGGGTGCCAATTTAACTGCTTAAAAATTATTTTCTTACTCAAATCATTTTGCTTTTTGCCAAAACAAATTCACTTCTGACAAAACATTCAATTTCCTTTTCTTTTCTTTTTCATTTTCTTCCATTAAATTTGGTACTACAGTCCCCCCCCCCCCCCGCCCGTAACTTCTTATTTTTTAATAGCTTTTATTGGATTTAAATTACTTTGCACGGCGAAACAAAAAACCCTTCAAAATGCTTCTGATACTATTCTTGCTGATTCTAAAATGGAGTAACCCCGTTAATACAAATACGTCCACCGATTTCCCCCATCATGCCCCACTTTTTGGAAATGATCCTTCCGACTTTTTTTTTTTTATCAGTTTTCGACGTTTTCATAGCCGTTTTGCTTTTGAGCAGAAGGGAGCATTATTTCGAACAATAACATTCTTTTAGAGGCCAGAGAAGTGAAAAGTTCAAAAACATTTGTGGCAAGTTTGGTGTTAGTAAATTTTTCTCTTAGTTTTCGGTGTGAAGCAAAAGTATCGGACTCACCTCTGTGAGCCCACATGTCCGAAAAATTTTAAGGTTGTAAATTTAAGAACCGCATGTTGTATAGAATATAGAATTTTTGTATATTTTTATTTCTGGGGATGCGTCCCCAAAAATATAAGTATAGAATACGCCTCTATTGTTTATTACTGCTTGGTACGGAGAAACCTTTTAATTTGTCAGAGACAAATTTGAGTATTTTCTCTCTTATTTTCTTTCTTTCCTTTTTTGCTTCTTTTAATGTTTTTTATGGTCATGCTTTACGAATCGACGAAACGCTACGAAAATCAAAGATTTTTTTCCCTATCCCGAGCTTCATTCTTAGAAATGCATCTCTCACTTTCGGGAATTCTTCGACCGCCAGACAAATTTTGTCACGTTTATTCCTTTTTCGATGGGTTGGTTGTTTGGTTTGGTTCTGTTGGTTCCTTATAGCAGGGGCTTTAATAGGCTTCACTGAGCCGTAACAGCTCATGCTCGAATCTCACAAAATGTCCGTCTTTGACGAAAAGTTTAATCAGTTTGAGGAGAAGTCAAATGGAGCATTTTCCACGAAGACATCTCGCCAAATACTACAAAAAGCTCGAAAGATTTTCAAATAAAATTCTGAGAGTGTACTGTATACACACGAACTGTCTTCTTTCCCGTGTTTTACCTCTTTACCGCCCTCTAAAATGGACCTTGCAGCCTCAGTCTCTAGCTACAGACTGATTTTTCACCAATAAGTAAGTACTTATTTCATTAAACGACGTTCATTTTATTCTGATCAGCACATCAAATACTCCTGCAATCTCTTCTCGTCCGTTATGAGATACAAGTTTTCCCCCCTTTAACTGGATTACGAAACCCAAATTGCAGAAACCAACTTGATGACATATTCATCTGATCAGATACAAAGCGCCTTCTCCGATTAATATGCAAGTGCTTGGAAGGAAACGCGATGCGTAGGAGTGAAGTTGAGAGGAAACCGGGCGCTCGTTATACATATCGTCGCATGACCTTGCCAGCAACCCTTCCTCATTCGAAGCACCACTGCGTGTGCGCTGTTGTTGTTCGCGACACTTCCACACTAAAACAGTAATCGAAACTAATGTCATCTGTGGGCTTGCTCTCTGGAAAGGATTATCGCTTGACCTTCGCAGAGCGTTTTGTTTCAATTGTTTGTTTTGGGATGTTCTGTTTTCTGAAACATCGGTAATCCTTTCTGATCTCTTTGTTTTTTTGGATTATTGTCTTGATGGTGGTAAATTGGATGCGCAGATGTTTCCTTTAATTTATGTAAAAAAAAAATGTAGAAAGGTACGAAACTGCACGAAGTGACCCGATCGGTGCAACGTCGAGCCCCTGGCTGGAGAGTCACCGGTCGATGACAATTCGTCTACTCTAATAGTGGTTGGTGCACGTTAAATATGTCGTTACGCAGTGGTTGCTCATGACACTTCCACACTAAAACAGTAATCGAAACAAATGTCATCTGTGGGCTTGCTCTCTGAAAAGGATTATCGCTTGACCTTCGGAGAGCGTTTTGTTTTCTTTGTTTGTTTGGGGATGCTCCATTTTCTGAAACATCGGTAATCCTTTCTGATCTCCTTATTCTTTTGGATTATGGTTTTGAAAGTGGAAAATTTGGATGCGCAGATGTTTCCTTTAATTTTTGCAAAAAAAAAAAAAAAAAATGTGCAAAAGTATACAACTGCTCGAGGAGACCCAATCGGTGCAACACCAAGCCAATGGCTGAAGAAAACAATTCGTCTACGCTAATAGTGGCTGGTGCACGTTAAGTATGTCGTTACGCAGTCCTCAACATTGGCGGATTTCAGTGGCGCAAACCACGGAAAGGTCTAAGGAGCTTAAGCCTCTCCCAAGCCCAGTTAGAACTCAGAAAGGGCCATGACCTTGATCAGATCAAAGAGAACGCCTAAAATTGATGGTCTCTGCCCCCGCCCCCCATAATTTCGGAAATTTTACAAAATGGTTGAAAATTACTCCACTTAAAATAAAGCTTCTACAAATATATTTTTCCAAGAAACTTCACCACCACTGAGGAGGCAACATTTTTCATGAGCATAATTGGGAGCTTTTATGTCTTTTATCATTTACAGCTTCAAACTAATTTTGTAGTTCGATAGAGAAAGTGAGAGAGAGAGAAAGCATTGAAAACAGGAAAGAACGCCGTTTGATTCCTCCCAGAAATTTTATTTTTTCGGTATATAATAAAAATAAAACTTCATTAATACCAAATTTAAATAAAAAAAGCAACATATAAATCTAGGAAAGGGAGCCTGTTGAAATTTCACTGCTTTACCTATCACTTCACCCATCAGGGTTCCGAAAAAAATTGTAACTCCTCCAAGGAAAAAGTACTAAGCGCTCCACTGGCGGATTTACCATATCGCAAATATCGCAATTGCGAGGGACCCCCATGATCATAGAAGGCCAGTAGAAATTACAAAAATGCAAGTGATACACAGTTCCGTGGTCTGAAAAAAGGGACCCAAAAATCCATTGCGACTCGCCCCTAAACTTGTAAATCCGTCACTGGTCTTTGAAGTGCCTATTGCAAAGTGCCTCTGGGAGTGCTAACTCTTTCTTTCAGCAGCTGGTCTATTCTAATTGTATAAAGACTAGGGGTGCGACATCGAAGGCAAAACATCGATGTTACAAGACATCGATGTTTCGAAATTAAGACATCGATGGTATTGATACATCGACCAACATTTAAATGTACAGTAATACAGTAACTCCCCAATACATTGCGTCTCCTTGTATCACTCAATTAGATTTATCTTTAGTCTCCTGTAAAACATCAACCGTATGATATCGATGTCAATTACAGAAAACTTTTTTTAATGAGATAGATACTGAAACTGTTGATTAACTGTATAACTTTTATTTATCGCATATTTTTATGAAACTTTTTTTGCTGAAATGTAAAACAACGTTATCAAAAAAAATTCTTAATACGTCTGCATATCGCGTATTTTTATCAAGCTTTTTTTGCTAGATTATAAAGCATCGAACCCAAAACATCGATGTAGGGAAAATATCGACCCTCAAACATCGATGGTAAAAACATCGATGTTTTAGCAAAAACATCGATGTTTCCAAAACATCGACATCGATGTCGCAGCCCTAATAAAAACTGTTCTTAACACAATTTCGCATCGTAAGAACCTAAGCTGGTTGAATTGAAAACAAATTAAAAAAAAATTACTGTGCCTGATTAGCCTGATCAGGAGAAAACAAACCACTGGATGAATATAATATATTAACGCATGTTCAAAATATTTTTTTAAAGAAAGAATGGAAGAAAGAAAAATAAATAGAAAGAAAGAAAATAAATAGAAAGAAAAAGAAAAAGAGATAGGACTTGGAATTCTGGTTTTCTCACAAGCTGATCGATCAGTTTTAAGACTAACAAATGCCTAAGAAAATTTCTGCAAAAAGGAAGAGAATTTTTTTAAAAAATTATGCATAAACTGCATTTAAGATTAAGTAAGAAGACTAAACAGTACACAAACAGTTTTTTTTTTATTAGTACATGCATTAAAACTATCATAATCCGTTACCGATCATGTAGCTCAATATGTGTCACTTTTCGTTTTAGCACTCCCCAAACACAACCAGTTTTTGCACTTAGAGAAACGCCACTACAGCAAAAGCGAGAAGTGCCCTTCTGAAACTGCATCCATTGATAAATTTAGCACTTTTTTTTCTAGAGCTTCCAGATTTATTTCTTTGTATTCGCGCGCGAATGTCGGTTTTATTTATACACTCGTCACTCGTTGTACCGGAAACTCGTTCGTTTTCTTCCTATCGCTTCTGCGGAGAAGTTTGGCGCCAATACTGATTTTGTTTTTTCATTGTAAAGCAGTATTATTTCCTACAGATGCTATAAAATATGGTTCTTTCACGCTGGAAAAAAAAACTGTTTTTACGGTGTTATACTGGCAGCAGAGATTCCAGTTTAAAACTGTAAAAGCACAGTAATAAACTGTAAAACTAGCTTTATTACAGTTTATTACTGTAAAACTAGCAACTTTACAATTTATTACTGTGAAATTAGCAATTTTACCATAAAATTAGCTGTATTATACTATGAAAACAACAGTATAATACTGGCAGCAGAGGTACCAGTTCAAAACTGAAAAACGCACTGTAATAAACTGTGAAACTCGTAATTTTACAGTTTATTACTATAAAATTGAATTATTGTTATTTACTGTAAAATTAGTTATATTATACCGTAAAGACAATATGTATTTTTTTTACTGTGCACTGGGTTACTCGTTTTAATAAAGAGCATTATTTTACAGTTGATAGTAAAACAATTTAAATTAAAGCACAAATTGCAACAGCAGTTACGTCTTACATACTGTTTTCATGTAAATATGTTTCTTCACACTAAAACAATACAAATAAGTTCGAAATATTAGCGAACCGGAAAGTAATGCCGTTCTTTTTTTTTTTTTCAAACAAATCAATTGGTAAAAATTTTTATTTAAATCCACAATGCAGTTATCCTCGTTCTGAAGGGCCTTTTGTCATCTGGTAGTAAGTTTTAAATCCCGGATAGATTTGAAAGAAAGGGTTTTTGGAGCAAAATATCTTGAAATAGCATCTTGGACGCAGGCCAAATTTTAAGTTTTTTTTTTTTTCATATATAGATCGCAATAAAAAGAAAATAAGATAGTGCAATTTCATGTGAGTATTATGGGTAAAGCATTCGGATTTTCCTTTCTCCCGACAGCAAAAACACTTTTTTCACAACAACTTGAAAATTCTACTCGTATTCAAGATGCCATTTCAAGATATTTTACTCCAAAAATATTTTTTTTTTTATATCTCTCCTGTGTGGATTTAAAATGTACTACCAGATGGCAAAGGGCCCTTGATAAAGAGGATAATTACATCGTTGATTTTTAATAAAAATTTTAAGAATTCACCAATAACTGTCTGCAATAGTCATTGCAATTGATGCTTTACGTTGTTTTACTTTCTCACTGCAATACATTGCAGTACTACACAGTAAAAAATAAATAAAACAAAAACTACCCGTTTATTAGAAAATCTAGGAAACTGGGTTTCCACTGATTTGCCCGTACACCCTCAGGGCGGTCTGCTTTCTATTTCGCAATTTCGATTTCAGTTTCTCCCAAATCTTTTCCATTTTGACTATTAAATCTTCTACAGCTGACCGTTTTTCGCCTACTTTCCCGTTAAAAATAAAAGAAAGACGAAAAAAGTATTAAAAGTGGCTTTATGCATCTAAAAAATATCGCCAAGCTAAAAAAATATCGCCAAGTCCAAAAAATATCGCCAAGTTAAAAAAAATAAAAAGGTAAAATGTGAATATCGAAAAATTAAAAATTTGAAAGTAGGGTATTGAGATGGGAAATTTGTGTATCGGTCGGTCTGTCGGTCGGTCGGTCTGTCTGCCCCCCCCCCCCCTAATAACTTTTGAATGAACATTCCGATTTGGACAAAGTTTTTTTGTTGGAAACATCTCGGGGAGTACAGCTCATTCCCACATTTAATTTTCAGATTTGAACAATTTTTGGTTCAACTTTGAACAGTTCAAACAACCTGTCCCGCGATGCTAACTTTTGAGTGAACAGTCCGATTTGAACAAACTTTTTTTTGTTCGAAAGATCTTATCAAGGATACTTCATTCCCGCATTTTCATTTCCGATTTGAACAATTTTTGGTTCAACATTGTACCACTCAAGCAAGCTGTCACCCCTAATAACTTTTGAGTGAACAATCGTATTTAAATAAACTTTTTTTTAATTCGAAGGATCTCAGCAAGGATACTTCATTATCGTATTTAAATTTTCAATTTGAACATTTTTTCGTTCAACATTGAACCGTTCAAGCAACCTTTCCCCATCTAATAACTTCTGAGTGAACCATCCGAATGGAATAAACTTTTCTGTTTCAAAGGTAACGGAGAGGCTCATTCCCCTATTTCGCATTTTGATTTGAACCATTTTTCGTTCAATATTGAACCGTTCAGAAAAAAATTTTAACATTAGCGCCTACGGGGAATTCAAGTTGAATGTTGATCCTGAACTTAAAGTCGGATTTCCTTCAAATTAACTTTGTAAGAAAATGGTTTTGATAAATAATATTTGTAAAGTACTTTTCTGAATAATCTTCTGTGAGGACCCTGATTCCGACTCCGGCTCCGCAAACATGGTGGAAATGCAGGCTCAGAAAAAAAAAAAAAGATGACTGACTGCAGACGATTTTTTGTTTATTTATTCATTTGTTTTATTTTATTTATTATTATTATTATTATTATTTTTTTTTTTTTTTTTTGGCAGACGAATTTTTTGTAACAAAAATGTTTCATTCATGAGGGCATTTTATTCTTTCTTTGTATTTAACAACTGGCAACGGATTAAAAGTGAAATTCGAGACACTTTATCAACGGACGAGTTTTTTTTTTTTTTTCTTTTTTTTTTCTTTCTTTCATAAAATGTGTTTTGATGTACTTTGTTCTTTTAATTGTTTTTGAGAGGAATTTTTCTACGGAAGAACTGTAACAGTTACATTCTTTAAAAGGTGCGACAAAACTTTATTTATTCGTTTATTTACTTTTTATGTGTCTATTTCATCTGATGAGAGGCAGGGGTGCCCATTCCCCCAAGCTCAATGGCGCAAATTCCCCCCCCCCAAAAAAAAAAAAAAATTTTTTTTTCAGAACCCTATTGTGATTTTTATCCCTCTTTTTATTTTATTTATTTTTTAAATATTATTTTTTGTTTTTTAAATGTTACTTATTTATTTTTTTAAATAATATTTGTTTATATTTTTAAATATTTTTAGTTTTTTTTTTTTTTTTGAAACTATTTTTTTTTTTTTTGTATATTATTAATATTTTTAAAGTACTAATTATGCGAAGAATAGAATCACTTTTTTTCCCTTTCAGAGATTCCAAGCACACACACACAAAATAAATAAATAAGTAATAATAAAGAAATAACTTAAGTTAAAAAGTAAATTAATGAATAATTTACATTAAAAAATCAGTAAATAATTTTATTTAAAAAATAAATTAATAAATAATTTAAATAAATAAATAAAGTAGTTTAAAAAAATCCCCCCCAAAAATTATGATGGCGCAACTTGCGCCATAATTCCCCCCCCCCCCCTCTGAGGGCACCCCTGATGAGAGGGGTATATTTTGCTTTTAGAAATCAGCTTTAAGTGCTAAAAAGGTATGTTTGACATAATTTTTAGTCTCAGATAATCAAGAGAATATTGATCAGATGCTAGAATGCCGATGTCGATGTACGGGAAAGTAGGCTCGTTTAGTTCTTGACAGAACTTCTTGTTAAGTTATGCGAGATACAACGCACATACAAAAGTCTCGAGAAAACTCGTGATAAATAACTCGGAGGTGGTCAAAACGGTATACGCCCAAAATGTCGCGGCCAAAATGTCGCCGGGAAAAAATGTCGCGGGCCAAAATGTCGATGGTCAAAATGTCGCCGGTCCAAAATGTCGCCGGGCCAAAATGTCGCGGTCCAAAATGTCGCCGGTTCAAAATGTCGCCGGTCAAAAATGTCGCGGGACAAAATGTCACCAGTTCAAATGTCGTCAGACAAAAATGTAGAAGGTCCGATATTGATACAGTTAGTATCAAAAATTAAAATATATGAAAAGGCTTTTTTACACCGAATTAGCAAAAAATTGCTAATTGCTGTTGATGAACGTGTGCGTTTACGATAGTATGGACTAAAATTTTGGGAAATATTTAAAAAAATTTACCCTTTCGGCTTGTAACTGTTTCGAGCGCTTTCCAAGAAACAAATAGTTTTCAAACAAGCGTACGTTATTTATTTACAATAGCTTATTTCACCGTAACTCGCTATCTACCAACTTAAAAACGAATAGATTAGCAGCCTAAGCCAAGTTTAATTGATATCGAAAGGAAAATTTGTGTGTTAAAAAAGAAGTTGAAGAACAGTGAAATGAATAAGACAGATGTACAATGTTTGAAACTTGGTTTCTGTTAAAATTTCTTACATGATCGAAAGCAAGTCTATATTATTTAAATAATAGAGGTCTTTTTATTTTCTTCTTCATAATATGTGTAAAAGAAAGTATTGGATCAGTGAAAAATTGTCAATTTGGAAGAATTTACACTTTCTGACGTGTGCTGAATTCAATTTTATCGTTTATTTTTTTAAGGGAAAATGTGTAAGTGTGTATCTACGTGACCCATTTTTTGGGGGCGACTCTACCACAAAACTTAGTGCGTGAATTAGAATGAAATTTGGTACATACATGTACCAACCAATATGTGATTCAGTGCTGATTGGTTTTTGCCGCTAGTTCTTCCAAGTTTTTACATGCAAGAATGTAATGGAACGTTTTCAGCATAGCGTGATTAATGTCTGAAGAAGGTTCAGACGAAATAAAATAAAAATTGGCCCATAGGAAGCCTTCAGAAGATACGCCACATCATCGAGGAAGCAGAGCAATTGAACTTTTTATTTTTTCATTATGTGAGTGATGTATATCAAGAAGTAATGCAAGTATTCAGACAAAATTTTTTTTGTAGAATGGTCTTGAAGGGAGAGATGCTTATTAATTTCTGGCGTTAATCAGCTCAGACATGGTTCTGTACCTTCGTTACAATCAGTATTTAAATGTGGAGTTGAATATAATACCATTTTTTCTCTTGACATTTCACCTCCCCTTCCACCACTCAGTTGTTACAAAGAAAGCAATAATTCCATGAACTAATTTGATTTCAAACGTCCCCAAACAACTCTTAAAGAAAATGTTCTAGAAGAAAATTGCCGGCTTCGCGGTAATTAAACGGTATTCCGTTTTTGCAAAAAAAAAAAGCCTTTACAGCAAATTTAATTGTTTAATTTCTTTGTGTGAAAAAAAAAGAAATAATCCTAAATATAGTTTAAAGAAACTTAAAAGTACGCTTTTAGAGTAAATCAAATTCAAAAGAAGATTTTGAAAACTGTTGAATATCCGCTAAGTTTACATGCACTTATAATATGCATTTTGTGGACGATCGATGCCGAGCTCAGAATTAATGACAAATGCACTTATTATACATCAACATGCAATATAGTTTAGCCTTTAGTAATAATAATGGTATTAAACATATTACTTTTATACGTTTGTAAAAAACGTAAATTTTATTTTTGACTCAGAGTTACATACATACAAACGAACAAACAAAAAAACCTACATGTGAAACTAGTAAAAGCGTATTAAAAAACGAAGAAATTTAGCGTCCCTGGGCCCTAGGTACAGCCCTGAAAAAACTATGGCATTATTTTGGTACTGAAATAATTTAAGCTTTAGAAGAAATCAATTTAGTTACATTTTTGTTAATAACTTAAGCTAATTTTCTAAACTGCTACGTTTAAAAAAGTTACTAAACAGGTGTATTTATCATATTGTGACAAGCTTATTAGTAAAATTGAGCTACATAATTAAGCTGCATTGAATTTGTGAATTACTGGAAACATTAAATATGTACTATACACTTAGCGTCATTTTGGAACGGATATATTTTGGACCGGCGACATTTTAGACCGGCGACATTTTTGATCGGCGACATTTTTGACCGGCGACATTTTGGCCCGGCGACATTTTCGACCGGCGACATTTTGGCCCGGCGACATTTTTGACCGGCGACATTCTGGCCCGGCGACATTTTTGACCGGCGACATTTTTAACCGGCGACATTTTGACCACGCGACATTTTGGCCCGTGACATTTTGGACAGGCGACATTTTGGCCCGCGACATTTTAGCCCGCGACATTTTGGCTCAGCGACATTTTGGACCGGCGACATTTTGGCCCGCGACATTTTGGCTCGGCGACATTTTGGCCCGCGACATTTTAGCCCGCGACATTTTGGCTCGGCGACATTTTGGCCGCGACATTTTGGCCCGCGACATTTTGACCCCAAACCGGTCAACACAGATGTTTCGGCTGTTTAGTAGGTACATATGCTCGTGCTGACGAATCGAAAAAACTACTCAACACTCATTCGGGGTTAACAAAAAAGAAATTTAGACCAAAATTTGAGTGAACGTTTTTCGAGATTGCAATACTTCCTTCGTTGCGTAATAGGAAGTAAAAACCCCCTGTTTCCAAAGAATATTTATTTTGGATGGGATGGATGTCTTAATATGCTCAAATTCGAATGTTTCTGCATTGAAAATTTTGCATTCATTCCAACCCCGAGACATAGGTCCACAATTTTTGAAAATTTGTGCCATTTTTAATGTCGTTGGTTTTCCTTTCTGCAGTATTATTTTCCTTGGTTCAAGTTCTCTTTTTTAGAAATTCAAATACAAATACAAATACAAATGTGGCGACCAGCAGCAGGCTCTGGGCCCAACTTGGCTGGTCCTAGTCAAATTAAAGACCCCAATGAAGATCAATGGCCCTCTTAAAGCCATCTACTCCATTGCTCTTTACCGCCTCTTCCGGTAAGCTGTTCCAAGTTCCCACTACCCTGCTAAAATAGTAATTTTTACGAATTTCCAGGTTCGCCTGAGGTTTAAACAGCTTAAAACAATGACCCCTTGTCCTGCTTTCCTTGCAAAAATCCAACCCTGCAACATCATTCATTTTAATAAATTTAAACAACTGAATCATGTCCCCTCTGGCTCTCCTTCGCTCAAGACTATACATATTAAGCATTCTAAGTCTGGAATCATAGTCTAAATTAGAAAACCCATTTACTAACCTTGTAGCCCTTCTTTGTACACTTTCCAATAAATTAATGTCTTTCTTCAGATAAGGAGACCAAAACTGAACAGGATTCAATTCTATTCAGCCATGAATAGAAAAAATAACGAGCTAGATAAATACGCCCGACAGAAGAAATAAACTGAGCTGCTCCATCATAATAATTTCATTCTAAAATAAATTGCAGAAAAAAACACTCTATGTTTTCCGAACCCAAATTCAACAGGCTGTTCTAACAAAGCCGCTTGATAAACTGCTAAAAAGAGCATTTCAAATTACGGCAAGCTTAAAGCAGCAATAAAGAGAGATAAATTAGCCCTTTAAAAGGGAAGGTTAGCTGAATGAAAACCAGTTTTCGAGATAACCTTCAACTATCCACATACGGTGCGTTTTACGTGACAACAAGCAAGTGTGAATATGAAAGAAAATAAAAATAATATAGAACAAGAAGGGGAAATAAAAAAAGGATCGTTCAAAGCTTACGTGTCAATGATTTTTACGTGATTGAATTCAGGAATTTGCTTTTCCTCGAAGCAAAATGAAATGTAGTCTCCAGAGCTTGGACATACTCTGAATTTTACTCGGAAGAAAAATCTTTTTTTTTTCTAGGATCCATTCTTTTAATGAAAAGAAAGCCAATGCCTCCAGTAAATAAATTCTTGGGCATCTTTTTGGTAAACAGGATGTCAAGAATAATTAAATGTCATTTACTGACCTTGACAACGCATGGACATGGAAGCTAGACTTCTAAATGAAAAGAGGCGGAACTTTATAAAAACAATCAATAACTAACGTTCCTCTGCGTTTCTTTCTTTTCTATAACACAGTTTTCGCTATTTTTTTCCGTTCTTTGTTCTCTTTTTGTTTTTGTTTCAGTTTAATTTTAATTAAAAGAGTTCCTGCATTTGCGTATTTATATTTTTTGTGCCTCTAATAAAAATAAAAATTATGAAACGAATAAATATATGAAAAACGAATTTCCGCGGTATGAAAGCCTTAAAGTTTACTGAAACGATTACGCAGGGCAGGGGCGGATACAAGGGAGGGGCGATGTGGGCGATCGCCTCGCCTTTGTGGGACTCTTCCCCAGAATTTTTTCGATATTGAAGTTCTAAAAATGCAATTTTGTACGAGTTTTAATGTAGTTGGGGAAGAAGGTTTCGGGCTGTCCTCGGAAATGTTTCGAAACTGAAGTCCAAGTCCTTTGTAATCGATATTTTTAAACCAGTATGCATAGTAAAAAGTAAGTAAGACAATTCAATCACCCCTCCCTTGAAAAATTTCTGTGTCCACCCTTGATACAGGGTTCGGCTTAAAGAATAGTAGGATATAAAAAGAATATAACTATGACGCACAAATTGAAAATTTTGTTGACACAAACATTGAAAACCAGAAAATAAACTTTGTTTTCAATGTTTGTTTCGAAGAAATTTTCATTTGCTTCGAAGTTTTGTACTTTTTATATGCTACTATTTATTACGTCGGCCTCTGTATTTTTATCTAATAGCTCTCCAAAAATATCCATAAGAAACAGTACATCTTACAGTACTCTTAAAAAAATACTTTATCAGCTTCCATTAAAAAAATAATTGAAGAAAAAAATTCTCATAAGTCAATACGAAGAGTAGCAGTGACGGATTCAAAGATTTGGGGGCTTGTCAAAATGTATTCTTGGGGGCCTTTTACGGACGAAAATAATCACGTAAAATATTTTTCATCTGCGCTTTTAAATTTTCTGCGACCTGCTAAATCCGCAGCGGAGAAATAGAAAGTCCGTCGGTTGAAGAAAAATTTTTATCCCCCACCCCCTAAGCACAAAAAATAATTAATGGGAGTAAAATAAAGCTTTTACCAATGACAAAATTTTCTTTTAGATTTTTACTTCGCAAAAAGGGAATTCCAAAACAATAACAAAAACACAGCTTTTACCTGCCATAAAGCTCACTCTAACTTTCCCACAGTTAAAACATATAATCAAAAGTAATTTAAATAAATGCGCATAGACACAAACAAAATAAATCTTACTACCTGTTCAAAATTTCATATTTTAAATTTTTTAATAATATAATTTGAAACAAATGTACGCGAAACAAAGCTGGTAGCATACGTAGAACTTTACTTTTTTCATTCTTTAAAACTTTAAATAAAAGTCAATATAAGTCAACAAAAAAAAGCTTGTATCAATTTCAAACACTTTACAATTTACAAAAACTATACAAAGAGAACGGGATATAAATAAAATAAAACTCGTGTCAATCTCGCAACTTGATCCCTCGCTCCCTCTCTCTCTATATATATACACTGCTCGACATTGAAAATGCAACACCAAGAAGGAGTGGTCAGAAATTGATGAAATTTGGTAAGAAGACAGAGACAGCATGGAACAATACACAGCTTACATATTTATTTCAAAATAAATAAGCAAAATTTAGAGCGAGGACGGCGTCGGCTCAGTAAGAAGTAGGACCACCGCGGACAGCGATGCACGAAGAAACACGTATAGGCATGGAGTCAATAAGCCTGCGGATGGTGTCCTGAGGGATGGCACTCCATTCCCTTTCAACCATTTGCCACAGTTCGTCCTCTGAACGAGGCAGTGACAGGTTCTGCAAACGGCGTCCAATCACGTCCCACACATGTTCGATTGGTGACAAGTCAGGAGAGTATGGTGGCCAGGAAAGCATCTGTACACCTCGTAGAGCATGTTGGCTGGATCGAGCACTGTGAGGCTGGGCGTTATCCTGTTGAAAAATTACATTTGGCAGACCCTGAAGGTAGGGGATTGCCACCGGCCGCAGTACATTATCTACATATCGTTGGGCCGTCATAGTGCTCCGAATACGAACTAGAGGTGATACGGAATTGTATGCAATAGCGCCCCAAACCATTATGCCACGTTGTCGCGCTGTGGGGCGTTCCACAGTTACTGCCGGATTCGATCTTTCTCCACGTCGACGCCACACACGTATGCGATGACTATCGCTGGACAAACAGAAGCGGGATTCATCTGAGAACACTACGGTTTGCCATTCTGCCATCCACGTCGCTCTGGTCCGGCACCATTCCAAACGTTGGAGTCTGTGCTGTGAGGTCAATGGCAGTCTTCTTAGCGTGCGCCGTGATTGCAGGCCACGTGCAACCATCAGTCGACGGGAAATGGTTTTGGTCGACACAGGAACATCCAGGGTACCTTTCACGTGCTGCAGAATCGACGTACAAGTGACTTGCGGGTCCGCCACAGCTTGTCGGTGAATCCGTCGATCCAAGCGGTCTGACGTCACTCTGGCTGCACCTTCACCCCTCAGTGTGGCTACATTTCCTCTTTCCAACCATCTCCGACACAGCCGATGCACAGTGCTTGCATCCATGTGGGTATCAGCTGCAATTTGACGTATGGACCAACCTCCCCTTCTCAGTCCGATCACCATACCCCTTGTAAAGTCGTCTATATGCTGGAAGTGTCTTCGTTGAGGACGGCGTGGCATTTCCTCCTATCACACATATCCTTCGAGACAGAAACCAAATTTCTCCGATAATTAGTCTGGCAGAAAAACCAACATGAACATAGCCCACTTTTCAACTTCATTCTCTTATATCTTACTTCACGTGCGTCGGAGAGCTGCGCATTTCATATCATTTGCATAACTCAGTGACGTGCGTCTACGGTAAAATTTGCATGAATTTCTGACCACTCCCTCTTGGTGTTGCATTTTCAATGTCGAGCAGTGTATATCTACAGAATATAATATACTAGTAATCTAAGCTTAAAGGAAATTCGTTTAACTACAGCAGAAATAACGACATTTTTCAGCCTTTTAAATCAAGAGTTTAAATTCTGGAAAGTGCGAAAAGCTCTTTAACGTTTCCTTGCCTACTGTTGAGGTTAGAATTAGCTATAGTAAAGATTTTAGATTAAAACATTCTACTTAGAGCTGATAATACAGTTTTATGGCAGTGAATAATATATGTAGTGCTTTCAAGATTATCTCACTATGAAGGTTTTTTTTTTTCAGTAATCATGAATTGCTATTTATCCTCACTTGTTTTTGACGCTCCTTTGATTTTTCATATTACTATGACAGCGAGAATAAGGTTTTCCTCGTTGTTTTAATATTTATTTAGAGAGACTCATTCTCGTCGTCATGATTATAAATCTTCTGCGGTTTGCGTTCATTCAATTGTTAACTCAAGCAGATTTTACATTAAAAAACGTTTTTTTTTTTTATTTTTGCGAAAAATCCCGTTCCTTCTGGGAAATAAAACACCTGTATAGATGAACTTCAATAGCAAAACTTCATCCAAACGCAAAAAATTTTCGGAACGCGAATTCCCATCATTTTTTTGTCATTTTTATTTATTTATTTATTTATTTTTAATTTACTTTGGTCACTACAACGTCCCATAAGAAGAAACACACACACACCCAAAAAGAAAAAAAAAATTGAGTCCAAAATAAAAGTTCATTTTATATAGATTAAAAAGTTGCAGTTTATAATTCATTTAAAGCATATTGCAATTATAATCAAGACTGAAAGTACTGGAATGGAAGAAGTAAATATTATATCAAAAGAACTTCGTCTTCTGACTATTAAATAGAAACTTTCAAATGTTTACTTTTTATTAATTTCCTCTTAAAATGTATCTATGTGATGTTTACAGAAAAGCTAAAGCAGTGATAAACATAATATTATTGCTTGGAACTTAAATACTATTTATGTTACACAATTTCAAGGTTTTGTTGACCATATTCTTCCTGCTTTGAATAACATAACAATGGGAATAATAATTTCTAGACGATTACAATCTTTCTAATTTAATGACATAAAAAAAAGCAAGTTCAACACAATAATTGCCATAGTATCTATTTATTTCGCTTTAATAAAGCATATTTCTAAACAACGATATGTTTCGCATTACTGCCTTTGCATGCATGATACAAAATACTATTGCTAGCTCTCATACTTATTTATTTTTTCACGCTTGAGAAAGCAATTTTAATTGTATATAAATGATATTTTCAAATCTTTCTGGAATTATTGAAAATAGCTTTGAAATTTGTCAAGTTGTTTAGAACCTGAAGACATGAACACTATTTCAAAATGATAGCTTTTTTAACCGACTTCAAAAAAGGAGGAGGTTCTCAATTCAAAGCGTATATTTTTTTTTTGTTTGTTCGCACATAACATCTGATCTACTGAACCGATTTGAGCGATTTTTCTTTTAATCGATAGGAGATGGTGTAACTTAGGTACCATGTACTCATATGACGATATTTGTTCACTAGAAAAAAAGTTATGATCGAAAAACTAACATTTCATGGTCATTTAAAACAATATGTGTTTTTGTAAACCCGTAACTCGATGAGCGACCCGATGGTCAATTGGTTATGCGCGTCAGATTGAAGTTCCTGATGGAATGAGATCGAGTCCAGGTCTGCAAGGATTTTTTTGAACATCTGCATGTTTTTTTCTTTTTGAATGATTTAATGATTGCAATGTCCTTGTGCAGGTACATCCTCCCATGGGGATGTACCCCGTATTTTTTTATAGTACAAAATGACAGTTTTGGTCGGATCTTTGTCAAAATTGGCAATGGGGTCCTTCGATGCTGTAGAATTTTCTTATGGACGTTTGCGCCATTTTTGGGGGCTTTGAATCGATTGTGGCAATAAATGGTTTTTGATTTACGGCACTTATATTATTTTTTCAAGAGTTATATACACAATCAATTATGTTAATTTTTATACCTTTATAAAATTCTGTATTTTATACCTTGAATTTACGTCAAATTCAAGAAATCGTAAAACTAAAATTTCATGTTATTTAAAACAATATGTGCTATCGTAAATCCTTACTGCAATGAGCGACCCAATGGTCAAGTGGTTAAACGCGCCGGGTTGAAGTTCCTGATGGAATGAGATCGAGTACAGGTCTGCAAAGATTTTTTTGAACAGCTGCATGGTTTTTTAACTATATTTTGATTATTTTAAGTGCATTTACACTAAAAAGAATGAAATAAAATATTTTTGGAAAAAAAAATAGAACCGACTTCAGTTGGAAATTGCTCTAAAAAGTAAAAAATAATTTTTTTCTTTGAACACCATCGAAACTACTTTTAAACATAAGTTTTGAAGTCGGCGCAAAAACAATGTATAGATTCATACGCAACTACAATTCAACTATAAATATAAATTTTAATGGATTCATTTCATTGATTACCGCACATTCGTGTAATAGTACAAATATTCTGCTTTTAATTTTCAATGGTTTCTCTGAAAAAATGTTGACAAAATATGGTTAAATATCATTTTACCTATCGTTTCTGCACCGACTTCAAAACTTATGTTTAAAAGTAGTTTCGATGGTGTTCAAAGAAAAAAATTATTTTTTACTTTTTAGAGCAATTTCCAACTGAAGTCGGTTCTATTTTTTTTTTCCAAAAATATTTTACTTAAAGTGAAGAAATCTTTTTTTTTAAATTATAGTAAAAGCACAATACGGCAAGGCTTTTTTTTTTTTTTTTCTTACTAAGACAAAAAATGTCGATCATCACTGACATCAGACATGAAAACACAGAATTGTATCTTGTTCGACTCAAATTTCACTAGCTGAGATTATTTTTCCTTTCCCGTGTTTCTCATGTTTTCTCGAAAACAATGAAATATATTTGAACGTTAAATGGGTTCTGACCCCTGAAATTCATCTTAATATGAGGTCTACATTCACGTTCGAGTTTTTTTTAAGTTAATTTTAGTTCTTGTTGCAATATTAAAAATCAAATTATTTATTTCGTTTCAAGTTTCCCCATTCTCAGTTAGGAACAACCGTTTCTGTATCATGAAATACTATATGAACATCTGGAGATTTTCGGGTCTCATTTATTATCATGATTTAAAACTGTGTTGGGGTCATTTCACAAAAAAGCAGACATTTTGTCCCGCACGTGACAGATCTGTATTTCATTCAAAACGTGTAACGCCAAAGAAATTTTTGCCTAGGAAATCCTCCGCTATCTGTGGTTTCTTAGACAAAAATAACTTTGTTTATTTCATTTTTAAATATTATTTTGGCGCGAAAAATAAAGCTGTGTGTGTGTGGAGTGAGACAAAATGTTTGAATGTTCTGTGGAAAAGCCCATTATTCAGCTTATTTATTTCTTAAACTAACACAAAAAATATAATTAGTAGGAAAGCAAAGTATTTATTTAATAGATTTTCCACAGATTTGAAGTATATATTGTAAGAATTGAGGATTCTATAGCGGATCTCCAGAAGTGTGTCTCACGCGTGACATGTAAGCTTCATTTGAAAAAAAAAAAAAGAATATCATTTTTTCTATTAGCTTTTATAGTAAATTTTCTTCTTCAAAGACGCTTCAGCTTTTCTTCACCTGTTGTGGTGCTACTGGGAAGAAGAAAGTTACACCCTTTAATCATGAAAATACGGAACCAAAATCATTCCACATCTTATAGGGTAGACAGATTAATGAATGAGCCGGCCGCCCGTGCATGAACATCTCGGTTTTTTTTTTTTTAAAAAGTTTCTGAAACATTTTTTTTAGTTGAACTGGCAACACATTTCCAAATTCTTAGTTGAACTGGCAATTATAACTAGGGTTGCCAGACGCCCCGTATTTCAAGGGACTGTCCCGTTTTTTGAAAAACTGTCCCGCGTCCCGGGGAAAATTGATACAGGACGGCTAAAGTCCCGTATTCTAGCTATACTACACTGCAAAGTTTCTTGACAAAAACATCGTGACGTCAGCGTGACGTTAGCCTATGAAAAACGAGCTAGATAAAACGTCAAGCCTACTTAGCGAATTAGAGGAGATCGCTGACTGCTTGTGAGCTCTTATTGGTTCGTCCCGTAGTGACTTTCTGTGTCAACTTAAGTTACTGTCTGGTATAGAAGCAACATTTTATAAAAGGAAACATTATTTTGAGAAGCAATAAAATAAACAAAAAAAAAAAATGTGAAACAAAGTGATAAGAAAATTGATTGAGCCATAATATTTTTCTGTTCTGAAGTGTAATGTAAGTCTTATGCTCAGTTGGAGCAGAAATTATTGAGACAATTCATTCAACAAAGGTGTAATTCATTTTAAAAGTGGTGTAGCTCCTTGTAAATGATTTCACTGTGTCTTATTAAAAGCCCTTCTCAAATGTTTCTTTATGAAAGAAATTTTAGTGTTCAGCTACTATTAGTCTCTGAATATTTATGTTTTGAAATGTGCTTTGCTTCACTCTTAAACTAAAAGATGTAACCAAATGTAATTCCATTTAGCAAACAAATATGTATTTTAAAAATATGATGATACACAATTTTTACCATGAACGACACAAATATAAATCGCAATGAGTTTTATTCAAATCTAAAAACACATTAAAACTTTGGAAGAATTATTACAACAGTAAAAAACCAAGTAGCAGATATGATTTGAAAAAGAATTTGGCAACATTATGTTAGGATAATTTTATGTTATAATATTCAAAAAACTGCACAGTTTTTTTTTTAAAGACATTTAAAATTATTAAAAATTTTATTTATTTTAGGTTAATTTCTTATTTTATTCTATGTCTGCTTAATTGCTATCAAAATTTTTGAGTCGTTAAAATTATTCTGCACTGATAAAAATTTTCCCATTGGTATGTCTGGCATTTTGAAAACGCATATACTAAACAAAAGTCATCATCACTAGAAACGACTGTTACATCTTCCACGCCAAGACAGGCCAGTCACTTGGGGGATCAAGTGGGGGGGGGGGATCAATTGTTGCCTCGGCGTTGAGAAATTAATGTATTTACATATAAGTGGACGTGGTTTTTGATGTTATTTGGTATAATTTATATTGAATATATACCCTTTGCCCCCTTGGCCTGCGTCAGGAAAAAGGGCTTAATTGTCTGGAAACACGAACTTTTACAATATTTAGTATACTAACACTTTTCTCACTAATATTCATGAAAAAAATAACTATGCAATGGTAGAAAATGTAGTTTTTATTCATATGGTAATTGTATATTTTTCCCAATCCATATTTGTGAAAAACGTTTAATGTCAAAGTCTAGGTCCTAAAAATTCGACTTTTAGGCTTCATCACCCCCCCCCCCCCCCAAGAAGCCTGTCCCGTATTTGCAGTTCTTAAATCTGGCAACTCTGATTGTAACTTCCTTCTATATATTTCCAAAAAGAAAACTGCTAGAAAATGCTTTGTTTGTCTACTGGTTGAGTATTAATTCATTGGATCTGGACACTGTTTTCCACTTCACCCCCCCCCCTCCAAACAAAAAAAAAAAGGCTGATGCAGAACCAAAAATAATTACACATAGCATCTAAAGTGTTTTCAGACTCATATGGCAGATATTTTCACAAAAATTTCATATGTATTATTTAAGCAACAATTGCATTGTTCAAATAGATTAGAGTATAAAATTTTTTTTAAAGTGAGATTCTCTCGAAAGAACAGCAACTGTGCTTTTCTTATCTGATGAAATGTCAGAAGGAATTAGAAAAGAAAAGACTTAATTTCTTCCAGAAGGATTTCAACAAAAGTGTTACATCATTCAAGTTAAACTGAGATAATCCCTTTGATAAGATTAAAGATCTGAGCTGATGATTCTAAACAGACAGAGAAAGGAAAGCAAGACAAGTAAATAAATAAATTACGTCTAGTGAACGTGATACTTTCCAATTTAGTTATTCTCCATCTCCCCTTCCCCATCAACTTGACGTTTTTTTTTTTTTTTTTTTTTTTTTAGACTTTCATCACTTTCTACCTCATTAAAGGAATTCCCTTATTAACGGAAAACCTTTGTAATCAGAAATAATTGTTGCAAAAAGGTGCTCTAACCAGTAGCGTTGTTAGCATTGGTTAAACAGGGCAGTAATTTTTGGCGTCCTCTTCAAACCATCCTCCCCCCCCCCCCTCCACCAAAAAAAGAAAAAGATTTAAACAAAAAGTTGTACAATTGTCACAAACAACTTTTTTTGTTTTATTTTCTATTTTCATTTCATTCTATACTTTTTTTTAGTATCGCACTCTATTTTGGTTGAAATTTCTTTGGTTAAATATTATGTAAGACATGTTAGGGGAAATTCTGAAAATTATTAATGATTTTTCAAAGTATTAAATCCTTTTTGGGTGTCCCCATCAAGCGAGCGTCACCAGATGAGTACTGCGTCGCTATAGTGACGCTAATAGATCTAACATAAGAGTTCATTGTGTATACTTTATTTGCAATATGGTTAAATGGAATAATTCACTTTTGAGCGGTAAGTTCCCTTTGCTAGGGATTTAAAGGTGCAGTAGGACTCCAACTATCCGAATCAATTAATAGCGGAACTATACGGATAATCAAAAATTTGAATAATAGGATTTTTTCAAGAAAAGGGAGTCTGTTTTGTAAAAACTACATGTGCATTGACAATGGGAGAAAAAAAAACTTTTTTAAAGAAAAAGAGATTCTAATTAACTAACTGAAGAGACCTTATTATGTGTTAAGCGTACTTAGAAGTGTTGCGAACATTAGTTTAGTATGTACGTATCACTCTTTAAACGAAAGTAATTACTGCTGAATATCTCGATCAAAGTAAACTGTGTGACTGGGTTTGCGGAGGAAATAGCGCGTTGACAGAGCAGCAGCACACTGGGAGGTCACTGACATTTCTTATGTGACAAATTTTGTCTGACGACTTTATTAATTGCTCCTCACCTTTTAGAGATGTTTGCATGTTATCTCAAAATAATTTGTTCGGTAAAATTGTTTGTGCGGTTTGTTTAAAAATATCTATTAAAAATAATCATTCTAATAAGATAATTTAAAAATATGTAGTTCACGCACAGAGTTTTGCACAATGCAAACAAAAGGAATAAATAAATATAAATAAGGGCAGTGATAACATTTTCAATTGAAATAAGGTACTGCTTGTAGTATCGGAGATAGAAATTCCTGCGTCACTAATCCTAACTCATTTACAATGGAGTCAGAAATCATCAGTAAAAGCAGAAAGAAACGTAAAATATTAAATCGAGAGAAGTGCCAACGATATTATCAAGGAAGAGACGAATTTATTAAAAATATATTCAATGCGACTTTCCTTCTCATTCGCACACCAATTTTACACGCCAAAAACCGTCTGCGTGTGACTGAAGAATTTATACTCTCATACATCATGGAACTATTTTGGAAAAATGTTAACTGGCAGTTTCTTCGGAAACAACACAACTCGATTTATTGTAAATGCTTGTCTCCCCTTTTGTGTTTGAGATAATACATTTGTATATTTCAAGGCTATGGAGACTATAACCTCTTTAAAAACTGAATGTTATCAGTCGAATCAGTCATTTATGTAGAGAAACGGTATAGTAATTTCAGGTACCTTTGAATCATGTTTGTTAATTTTACATCACTTACTATTTTTTGATAAACGTAACTTCAAGAGAAACTGTAGAATGTTCTATGCTGCACTCTATTGACAGTATTAAAATATTGATTTTCTACTTTTTATTTTACAAAACAAGTCGGTATCATAGTAGTACACAGCTCATTGTATCATTCAGTAAAACTGAAGTTAGTGTTTAGGAGCTGTTCTTAAATGATGATTTGAAGTTGTTGAAATCTCTTGCCCTGCATTGTAAACATTCTTTTCCTTGTTATATCTTATAATGTTCATAAATAAAAATGCAGAATTTTTAAGCATGTAAAAATTAATGTTTTGCTCTATCCATTTCACAAATGAGACATTTTTAAGCATTTATTTACATTATTCCAGAAATTGTAATCTGTGTATCTTAATTGTGATGCATTCGAATATAATGAAGCATTATGTATCATAATAGGAATTATTAACTTTCTAAAGTTTTTTTGTATTTAAAGGATAATGATTTGCACGTATCATTATTTTTCAAGCGCACCTTTGTTTCTTAAATTGATACTTCATATTATGATGTATATAAAGGTTCCTGGTATTCGAATATATCACAGTCAAGAGCCACAGTTGATAATAAATTACGAGAATGAACGGCAAATACATCGTTGAAAATTTCATACCCGTATGTTGCGAAACCAGTATTTTTTCCTATCAAAAACACAAAACAGCATGTTCGGAGCATATTGTCGACTCTCAAATAGTTTCTCAGGTGAAAAGCTCGACTGGATGGTTCTAACGAATAATTAACTTCCAATGTTAGACTCCATGTGTTTAACAGACTCCCTAAGTATTCTATGATGTTTCTACGGGTCAAAGAAAATCATATCAGCTATTAAAGGAGCTTTTCTAAATTTAAATTTTGGCTGTTTTCGACAAAAACAATTTTTTTTTTAACTTTTGGTTTTGTTCGAAAAATTTCTTGTGACAGTTTTTGCGTTAACCAGTAGAATAAAGAGTCAAGTATGAAAAAATAAAATAATTCGCTACTTAAAATTAAACGGAAGTCTTAAAATAGGCGCAAACAGAGCTTCCTATTTTATTTCCTGGTAGTTTTCATGGTGGTCATCTGAAAAGTAGAAATGCTGAGCAATTAAATGAAGAGCTACAGAAGAAATGTCAAGGAATTTGGCGGACGTGGGAGAACAGTTGAGAAATTTGCAGGCTTTCGGTGTTATGTTTCTGACACAACTGGGGAGAATTGTTGTGAGGAGATAATGTTTTCTTCAGATCCTGTTTCTTTTCTTATAGGCTTTCTGCAGTTGGGAGAGAGAGAGTTGAGCTGGCAGGAGAACTGTGGACGGGGTGTCAAGGAAGCTGACGGCTGTGATAGAGAACATTTAAGAAGTTGAGAAGCTATAGGGGTAGAATTGATTGGGTTTAAAGGGAACTCTGAAAAAATTGAATGATAAATGGCTTGGGCATCCCCTTTTCCTTATTTTCAACAGCATCAGTAGTATACGTAGCTTGAAATTTTTTATATGCATAAATAGTGTCGTCTTAAATAGAATAGGTACTCAAATACGTGTCGAATAAGGTGATAAATGAACAATCTACTCGCTATCTCATCTTACCTGCCTAACCATTCGTCAGGGCCGTGGTGGCCCGATCGGTAAGGCATCGGACTCGTGTCCGGAGGGACTCGGGTTCGATCCCAGCCGATCAAAGATCCACCGTCTTGATTAATGGTGGCTGGGAGGCGTTAAAAATGTCGTGGTCACAAAGTCCTCCAAGTGAAACGATACCTCTGGGGGTGCTAGGCCAAGGGTTTGCTCGACCCTAGGTTCTAGTTCAAAATTAAGAACAGAGCGCTCTTCAGGGCCCTATCCCGGTTAAACCACGAAGCTGTGGTAGGTACGGGGGACCCTGGAGTGTGAAATGAAATGTAACCATTCGTCATCTTACCCTCTTCTGCCGTTTTTGTTTTCAGTTTGATTTTCAGTATCGTAAGCCTATCGTCGACATCCTAAACCACACACGGGATTTTGCATTACAATTTATATATTACAATGAATTAGTGGGGGAAAAATGTAACTTACTTACGCTCGTAGAGTAATTCCTTTCGTTATAAAGTCAAAATATAACAGTCACAAGCAAGAAAGATACATATTGCTGGTTATTGCTCGCAAAACAGTTTATTATCCTCCTCACGTCCAGTAAACTTCTTTAGGGTCATTCCATAGAAATGTCAACCTCAGCCGAAGAAAAAAAAATACCGAAGTGAAAAAAGTATTAAAAAATAAATAAATAAATAAAAATCATACAACATAAGAAGTTAAAAAAATTGAAAAATTATTGCAATTATCACCGAGATTAGCCATAATAAATAGTTTGTAGTGTGTCTACTGCTCGTTATTCGATGGTTTAGGCACTATGGAATAACCCTTTACTATAACACCTAAAAATCTAAAATACTAATCAAGGAGTTACAGAAATTGTAAATTCGTCATTTTCCCCAGTCGTTATCTTATTCTCCTTTACCCTGTATATATTGTTTAAAAATTCAATCATTCCGAGTTGATGAGTAACTTTTTTTTCTTTAATTCGTTTAAAAGCAAGTTTTTAAACTTCTCGACAGAGCTTTAAAATGTTATAACACAAGTTCATAAGCAAAGAGTTGTATATTAGCACATTTTAAACTTCGATTTAATATGCAACTTTTCGATGCAGATTTATTTCACAGAATTTAAAAAATAATAATAATAAATTGTTAAATTAAAGTTGTGTCCTTTTAAAATTCTGGAAAAATGATTTCAGTGCATTTTAATGAATAAATCTAAACACTTTCAGATTGCAACCATAAACTGATCAACGTTTACAGCTAATATCAAATAAGGGAAATTTCTGCAATTTGTTGCTAAAATTTTGTTTAAAATGTTGTAACTCACCTTTTAAGATAAATACAGTTTTATAACGGATCATTTTAAAACGGATCGCTTTTACTTTAATTGGGTATGTAACTTAATTGAGTATATGTGCCTAATATATTGCTAAAAATAAAACTTTTTCACAAAATATTAAAGTTTAAAATTTTTCCGAGCAGTCGTCCTTTGGCAAAATAATATTATTTTAAATTTATTTAATAAAGACATTTAACTTTTTTTCAGAGTGGTTACATGAAGCCAGCACGAAGGGATCAGTAGTTACTAAACGAATTAAGCAAAAATTTCAATTCAGCGGATGGCATGATGGGACCAGTTACTGACAATACATTATTGATTGTAACTGCTGATCAAATCATGGTCCCATTCTGTAAATGTTTGAAGGTATTCACTCAATTGCATTAAAAATCATGCATTTTTTCAGCATTTTTAAATTGTACTATCTTAATAAGTTTTAAATTGTATTTATTTATTTATTAATTCATTTGGATCGAAAATATTCAAGAAACATATTGATACAGAGGCGTAGCAAGGGGTGGGCGAATCGGGCGACCGCCCAGGGCCTCGCATCTCCACTTCACTCCGAATTTTTCTCCACTCGAACTTTGTTCCGAAACAAAATTTTACAATATATTCCCGAAACATACAGTGAAAACATTATTTTTTTCTCGTCAAAAATTTAAAAAAAAAAAAAAAAAAAAAACGAAGGGGCCCTGCTTTGAACTTTTGTCCAAATTAAGTTTTTCTGAATTTTCGGCGCGCTCTCTTATTCACTGTTCACAGTTTTGGCTGAATTTTTATCTGCATTCAATTAAAGAACATCTGGGGCCCCCTAACAGACTAGGGGAACAATAGGGCCACCAAAACAGACTAACATCGGAAACACGGATATATTGGTTTTAGAAATTACCGAATGTTACTAAACGAAGATTTCTTTTACACCCAGTTCCTGATTTAAAAAAAGGCCCGAGATGCCTGGTCTACAAAGCCTTATCACTGACTAGGCACAATGTTTTTAGGGGCCTCCAAATAGTTGGCCAATGGCTGAAAATTGTAAGGTTGACTAGGTGGAAACGCAAAAGCATAATAGCTTCCCCCAACTTGATGGACACTTACTCTTTGAAACATGAAGTTTACCGATATCAACACGAAAATAGCCAGAATATCATTTATAGATATTTTCATTCATTTCATCTTTGTAGAATACCCATATGTCAAGGGGGGGGATTCATGCCCTCCGTCAAAATTTTCAATGTTTGGCACCTGATTTTTTCCAATATTATGACAAAAATCGTCAAAAAGAATGCTTTCTCTCGTTTGTGTTACCCACAGCCCGAATTACCCTCTGGAAGAGTGTTTTGGCCAATCGAGCCCTTAGAATTGCCAACAGTGATAAATGCAAGGCCTCTGGGGGATGTTCTTCCCCTCTCTGGGCCAGATTTTTTCTTGACCTTCTCCATGTTGTGTTACTAAAAGGATAATTTTAAGTGTCAGGGTTCGTACACTCCGTCAAAACTCATCCAATACTCCTTCATTTAAGTTTTTTTTTTTGAGGGCCCTTCACACTCATACATTTTGGAACTAAATCCTTCAAAACTCCTTCTTTTTTTATTTAAGACTATATTTTCTTCTCTGTGACAGTTCTAGACAGATCAATTATATTTCTTTCGACTATCCACATTGTAAGGAAAGCAGTGATTTACCAACAAAACATTCGCACTGAAATTCAGGAAGCAGACCTACATTGTATCTTGGATGAGAATAGGTGTTCTTAAGAATCAATTTGAGAGTATTAAGAGATAATGTGTTTTCTTGCTCAAAATCTAAGTGAAAAATCTGAGAATGTGTGTGAGGGGGAGAGGGCAGGAGTTCCGCCTAAATTCCTGAAATTCAAGGCATGTGCTCCCCCCCCCCCCAAAAAAAAAAAACCTTTTGGTAACTCTACGCCTATTCTTGGTTGGTTCAGGGCCTCCTGATAAGTTCATCGGTTTCTGCCATTCTAGTGACCCCTTTTTTGCACAATTTTTTTCACCAATAATTTTGCGGTACGATGCCAGAAGGCCGCTAAAGCTTAACTATAATCTAAAGCATGAATGCATTGATGGTTTTAGATAATTAGCAAGTTACGTATCAAACGAGTTTTTGTACACTAAGAACCTGATTTATCAATAGGCCCATTAGTCCCTTCCCCTTGATCAGGGGGGTCCTAAAATTTTTTCATCAGTATTTTTAAGCACAAGGAAATGTTTTTCTGAATAAATTCATCAACAAAAACACCAAAAGAATTTTTTTATCTGAATTAATTGTCAATGAAGTTTAGATTGTACCCCATGTGAATAGTTGTAATGTGTATGTGGTATGAGTAAAATAAAGATTGAATGACACTATAGCCCAGGGGTGGCCAACCCGCGGCACGCGTGCCACAATGTGGCACGGCAGAGCAGTAACAGTGGCAAGCGAAGACTTTTTGGAAAAATTCCTAAATTGAGGGGAAAATGTCGGTCTTAAAAATATTGATAAAAACTAAAACCTTTGAACTGATAAATATAATGGTATTATGACGATTAAGTAAGTGTCAGGAGGCTGGCTTACAAAATGTCTAAACTACAATGTTGCAAAAGTACTTAGCGTTAACTTCGACATCCAACGAAAGCTGTGACGCTAGAGACAATGCTTTATAAAGCATATTTGTGCTTGACACGAATGAATCTTTCGATGCTGCAGGATGGATTCTTGATCTGCAATAGTTTCAGCTACGGGTGATGAAATTTTTAAAAAAAGTTAACTCTGCAAGTAAAATTAGGAAACCAGATTGGACAAAATTCGATATGGTTGCTCAAACGAGGATCCTAAAAATGTTTTTGTTACATTACATGAAAATAATTTGAGAAGAAAACTTCAAAAGTATCATCGAATTATTTATCACAAACTCCTTGCCAAAGAATGAGACTTTTTCTTTGTATGTGAGCCTGTAGGATTTCACTGTATTAACAAACTACAAATTAGGGCTCTGAATGCTTTGTGAACTTTTCCCAGGAGAAAGAGGAGAGCATGGCAAGTTACTTCTTCATTGAAATAAGCAATAGCTGCTCAAAGGAAAAATAGTCATAAGATTTCAGAATTTTAGGGAGTGTGTTTTTTTTTAATGTCTGGAAGGAAAGCAATGAGGACTTGCTACGTAGGAAGGAAGAATAGCAAATGAATTTAGTTATGTCATCTCTTATTATCCGGCGTTTAAATTTAAGATAGTACAAAAAAAAGTTTCCGAAATCAGTATAGGCTATCTACATTCTTTTATGATGAAACTTCAGTTTCTTTCTCTCTACTTTGGAGAAAAAAAGAATAGAACATTAAATTTAATACTGAAAGTATCAACCTAACTTTAATAAATTTCCAATGATATATGGAGAAAATTTTACACCTATTTTAAGCATACATTCAGCGTTAGGTTTGATGATTTTCAGGATCATAAAAAAATGCTGATCTTTTCAAATTATTTCTCTATTTCTCTGCAAGACATTACTTGTTACCCTTCTGAAATCCAAATCAAAATTACTGACCTTTTGCATTGGTAATAAAATATAAGAGCTTACTTCAACAGAAAATCATCCACGTTGTATAGAAACTTGGAAATTTGTACCAACAATTTTTTTTTTTTACATTTACACTTTAGCCCTCCGATGCTGTTGTAGATTTAGTTCAAAATACGCTTCTAAACAAATATGTTTTGTTATGAATGCAGAAAAATCAAAATACCGTTGAATATTAATTGATAGCACTTGAAACACTTAAACTTCTTAGGATTCTCAAGAATTAATCCTAAAATTACAGACTTGGTTAAAAAAAATATACTCATAAACCATATTAAGTACAGACTGTTTAATTTTTAGAATAGAATGTTTGATGTTATTTGTTTCTTTTTTAAGCATAAGCCAACTGACAGAACTTATAAAAGTGTTTATTAACGATAACTCTTAAGTTCGGACTTGTTTTATCTTTATTATCATTTAGATTTCAACTGCTCAGGTTTACGAGCAAAAATGTTTCATTTGAGTAGAATTACATAGTCAGTCAACCTAAAATCTATTTTTAACTTTTTAAAAATGTTCAGTTTGTTGGAAAAATACAATGTGGCACGCTGAGTTTTTTCTCCCCAGATAGTGGCACTCTCCCTAAAAAAGTTGGCCACCCCTGCTATAGCCTATAACCATGCAAGTGAACTGAAAAAAAAGAAGAAAATTAAAATTTTAACTCAACGGTTATTTCCTCAAATTGCACCAGTAAAGCAAATTGGACGGGCTGCAATCTCAAAATTTCTAAACTGAGCCCAGCACAGATCATTTACACACTGTTGAAAATGTTCCCACCTCCTCTCTTTTATTCAGGCGCTGTTATTTGTTGATGCTAATTTCGTATTAAAGATGAATTTTTGATCAATTAGTAGAATTTCTTGATTTTAAAGTCTTTTTTCTGTGCCAAAAAAAGCTGCACTAATGAGTGCAACATCAAACCGCTCTTTTACAGCGCAATATCAATAAAATTATAATGAAAAAGTTTTTATTTGCAGCTTTATAATTTATAAATTTATTTCATAGCTCATCAAAATATTCTGACAAAAAATTAAATAAATCAAGCATTTCAAGGTAGTTCAAACTACCCCCAAAATATATGTAATTATTTCGTATCGTACGTTTTTATCTCAAATACTTTTTAAAATGTAAAATATTGTAATTTTTATGATTGACAACAAATACGGGTATTTTTCTTTTTTTAGAATAGTTGAATAACTTGATCTGGAATCAATCTTAGAACGTAGAGAGGAGGGGGGAATGGGGGCCTCGCAAAATTCATTCGCCCAGTCTTAATTTTGTTCTTGCTACGCCACTGTATTGATATGCATGAAATTTTCTTTAAAATGAACTATTATTAAGTTCTGTTCTGTACCTCCCATGATACTTCAATTTTAACAATTGAAAGCAAAATTTTAGTAGAAATATAATAGCTAAAATATTCTCGGCTGCTGATCCATTCATACTCTCATTTTGAAATACAATAAAAACCTTTTATTTATTTATTTATTTATTTTTTTTCAATTTTAAAAGAAATTTTTTGTTTGAAAAATTTAGTATGAAAGAATTAAAATGCAGAGGAAAAACAATTTTTATCAAAAAATGAACCGTTGCGTAAAGATCTATCATCAATAAGTTGTTTTTTTCAAAAGGTGAACTAACATGGTAGAAGACGATAATTGAGTTATGGTGCCATCTATTGAAATTATTAAAAATCAAATCTAAACTAAAAATCACGTCATTTTTACTGAGTTTTGTTTCGATTTTTCGTCACATTTCAGCATTTCTTTTTTTCAGTTTTTAAAAAACATAGAATGTTAAGGAACTTTTTTCTTTTTGTAGAGTTTCTTTAGAGAATAACTATCTGTGTTTCATTAACGTTGCATGATTTGCTTTAAAATAAACAGTATTTTATTTCTTTTAACTTTTTTTTTGCTATCGTATATTTTTTTGCTATCGAACGACATAATTCTTAATAATAATTTTTTATTGGCTGTAGTGATAATTTTTACCGGAAGAAGGTAGAAATGGAGGGTGTGAACAAAATATTATCTTTCTGCCTTTCCAACGAAGTCCTTAAATGATGTAGTTTTCCTTCAGTGGAAGTTAATTGCTTGAATATTTTAAACTCAATTCACAACACGAAATAACTAAATGTAAAACCTTAAAAACTGTGTGTAGGATGGAGATTTACCAATCAGGGATAGAATACCTCATAATATTTTTTTTGAAAATATGAGTTCTTGAAACATTTTTCTTAGATGAACTGGCAGCATTAACTTCCTTCTACACATTTCCGAAAAGAAACGACTGACTAGATAAAAATGTGCTTACCCACTGATTGGGGTGTTTATTCACTGGATTGGGGTGCTTTTTTTCATTTCGACCCCCCCCCCCCAATAAAAGAGCCTTATGCAGAACTATAAAAATCCTCGGTTTTTTAAAGAACAATTACACATATTATCTGAAGTGTTTTTATTGTCATGGGTCAATTGCTACAATTTTTAACGATGTTATGAATTTTTGAAAATGAAATTTTGCCTAAGTGTTCAATCACTGGTCGGTATTCTTTATCTTGTATCTATTTCTATTTTCTGAGCAGGATTTACGAATAAGCTAGCTTAGGGGCTCTTTGTTTTGGGCCCGCAATTGCCGAAAAAATGCACGATTCTTTCCTAAAAAATTGAAAGTACAAAATTTATTTTTCAGTGCCTGAAGACTTTGAAAACTTAGAAAAATATGTAGTTACAAACCTTAAATTTTAAAATTTCAAAAGAGAGGAAGCCAAAACGTGCATATTTAAACGTGCATATTAAACGTGCTCGTGTCAAATCCTTTATCAAAAATAAAACAGCCTTGATTTGCACGTTCATGTAGCAGGCAGGACTCTTAGCCTCTCTTCTCCTTAAAATACCAAAAGATAATCTAAAATTGCTTATGATTTTTTATTATCTCTTCTCCTTAAAAGGGGGGTCAACGAGTGTATACTCTATGCAAATTTTGTTGGAAAATAACAAAAACCACGCCCACTTATGCGTAAAGGCAATAGCTTTTTCAAAGGCGGGGGGGGGGGGGGGGGCAAATAACTCCCTAAATATCGGGCCTGCTGTTCTGTGTAAAATGGAGCACGATTAAGATTTTCACTTCTCATCTTTCACTTCTCCAAAACGAATTTCTCTCCTCTAAAAATGTCGAGGAGTACTTACACTCCTTGGAAAAAAATTTCTAGCTTTTTTTCTGGTTACAGAAAAGTGTTAGTGCGGAATGGGGGAGTTTCCTTCAGTCAAAAGTACTACTTTTTGTTACTGAAATTGATAGAATGATATAAAAAAATAACATGGGCCCGGAAAATACTTTAATTTTCCCAAAAGTTCATTTTTTATTGATTTTTTAAATACCCTACCTTGAAAACGGGGCGTGGTTTTTGTGACGTCAGTGGTGCACCTAACAGCTCTCAACCAATCGCAGGTGTGCTAACTACACCATTTACTAACACCATTTTGCTTGACTTGAGTTGTCCAATCGCAGGAATCGGTGACGTCACGACCTTCGTCATCTCACTACAACCAATTAGATTTCGCGCTTACGTGCACCACTGACGTCATGCGCAGATGTTTTTTTTTTTTTTTCGGAATAGCATCTGCGCACCGGTTAAAATAATTCATAAAAAATATATAACTGTGTCAAAACATAAAAAAAGGTCAATTCCTATGTTTTGAAGCATGCTCTTTTAGAAAAAAATACTTTTGAAATTTCGGAAACTCCCCCATTCAAAGCACAGAGGGTTACGGCCCAAAATGATAAATGTTTAAAATAAGCTTAATTACGTTAGTTAAAATATGTTAAATACGATAAAGAATTTTTAAAAAATCCTAAAAATTCAACTTCCGTCATGTGAAACATTCTTGATATTGGCATAATGAAAAATTAGTTTCTAATAAAATTAATCTGAGGTTCGAAATGAATAATCTGAGCAATTAAGCACCAAAATTGGTTAATACTCTCACAAGTATAAAACGTGTACTGCTTTGTAGATGTCAAGAATGATTGAATTATAGGCTGGATATTATTCTTTCAAAATATTTTTCAGCTACATTGCACAATCATCTTAGCCTACCAAAGGATGGAAATGAAGGATACCTGATGACATAACCATGGAACTACGTGAATCACGACACCGTTGGACTATACAACAACAAATGCTAAAAATAATTTTTTTTTTCTTCCTTTTTTCAATTTTTTCTTTGTACCCGATGCTTCTTCATTTACATTCATGGAAGTATCAAAGCTTGATCGTTCCTTCGTTTGAACAACGACGTTTGTTGCCGAAGTGCTTTACATTGTCTAAGTTATTCTGTTACTTTAATTCTTTTGTTGTGGGGAAAAGAATATATGTTTTCAGGAAACAATAAGAATGAATAATTTGACACTGAAGATGTGTTTGACTTCATGCCAGATCAAACGTGGTTTTGTATAAATACTGGATCAGAATATTCCGCTTTTTTAGTTACCTCTTACTTCTCCAGCTGAGAAACTTCTGAAACTACTTTGGAAAGAGCAAAAAAAGGTATGTTTCTAATGGTTAACTTTTTTTATGCGAAACCTTTCACGAATGTGAGCATTTCTGCGTCGGATCGTTTTTGATTTTTTTTTTTAAATAGGGCGATTGAGATAAGAGAGATAACGATGTGAAGAGGCTTTTTTTCTTTTTTTTGCAATCAGAATTTATTTCTTAAACGTGTTGATTTGTGGTGTTTCTACTGTCTGTTTGAGTATTGTGCGCCTGGCAGCCACGATCGCTTCCATTTGAAAAAGGGGAGATAAGTTTAGGATGCGCACCTCCCGCTTCCTTCAGTTTTTGCTCGCTGGCTACTTCCTCGTTGCATTTCCCCCCTATTTCGAGAAAGTCAGAAGAGTCTTGGCGCGTGCGCAGATTCGGCGGAGGTCTCGCGAAAAAATGTTAGACAGTATTTATTTATTTATTTATTTATTCTCTTTCCTTGTTGGAACAACGAAGACATTACAGTGACCATCGCTATACTTCGTTTACGGGAAAAGTAGACGAGATGTAAACAAAGAATTGCCCTATTTGGCCTCAATCAAGTGTTTGGTTTGGGTTTGGACAAGAACAATTGGTGTCAAATAGACGGCGAATGCGATTCCTATTGGTTGACATTTTTTTATTCCGGAGAAAACCCCGAAAGTGACATGGCGGCAAACCTTCTGGCAATCAGTTTGTTTACTTTTTTGTCTGTCTTTACTGTGAACTGAGTGGACTTATACACAAAATACCTAATATTAGTGACTGTACACTGCAAAAAGAAAGCTGTTGCTTTTACAGAGCAGAGGTTCCAGTTTAAAACTGTAAAAGCACAGTAATAAACTGAGAAGCTAGCTATTTTACAGTTTATTACTGTAAAAGTTTATTACTGTAAAACTAGCACTTATAAAGTTTCTTAATGTAAAATTAGCAGTTTTATCATAAGATTAACTATATTATACTGTAAAAACAACAGTATAATTACTGGCAGCCGAGTTTAAAGTTTAAAACTGTAAAATGCACTCTAATAAACTGCAAAACTAGCATTTCTACAGTTTCTTCCCGTAAAATTAGCAATTTTACCTTAAATTAGCTGTATTATACTGTAAAAACAACAGTATAATACTGGCAGGAGAGGTTAAAGTTTAAAACTGTAAAATGCACTGTAGTAAACTGCAATTTTCGTTTATTACTGTAAACTAGCAGTTTTACAGTTTATTACTGAAAACTAGCAATTTTACAGTTTATCACTGTAAACTAGCAATTTTACAGTTTATTACTGTAAAATTATCTGTATTCTACTGTAAAAACGAGATCTATTTTTTGCAGAGTCGGGTAACGCTCGTGTATTTATTTTCATGTGCAAGAAAAGTAATATTCAACGTCTACATTTTTTTTCAGCCATGATGAAATTCCTGCTACTTTCTGCTCTCCTCATCGCGTTCATCGTTTCAGGCAACGCATATTCCTACTCCAGAGCCTGCTACTTCAATGAGGAGGGCGCGGAGGTCTGCGATGAAGATGAGAACCAAAATGGAGGCTCCTCTTCCTCCTACGCGTCGTCTGGAAGAGGAGGACGAGGTAGAGCGTGGGCCGGACCCTTTGTTCCTTCCCCCTTCGGATTCATAATGTGTGAGTATAATTAGTAGAATGGTGCATTCTGAACAGGGAACTAAAAATGAGTATAAAGCAATGAGTAACCGCCCCTAAGCAAGGGCTAAGGCACGAACATGCAATACACCGCCAACTCGGTTATTTCGATCCATGGACTGCAGTTTCGTGCTTATTGTGCACTCATCAGCATGGAAAAGGAAAGTAACCGAGTTGGAGGCAAAATCCTCTTATAGAGAAAAGAGAGCCAAAAAAACTGGTAGCTAAATGGATGGAAATAACCGCGTTGGTGGTGCATTGCATGTTCCAGCCTTAGTCCTTGCTCAGGGGCGGCTACTCACTGCTTTATACCCGAGCTCTGCCTTAAAATTTACGAGTTTTACCGTACCTCGCCGGTATTCTAATTTCACATTAGCTACCTTTTTTTTTTTTTTTTTTTTTGGCTCTCGTTGCTCTAGAAGAGGATTTTTGCCTTCAACTCGGTTACTTTCCTGTTCCATGCTGATGAGTGCGTAATAAGCACGAAACTGCATGGAAATAACCGAGTTGGCGGTTTATTGCACAAAAATGAGAATTTTCATTTTTATTTCTTTTTTACCCCGACCTACATAGTAAAGGAAGTATTGCAACCGCAACAAAAAGGTACATTTTAGTCTAAATTTATATGTTCTATATCCCATGAAAAAATGTGAGAAGTTAGTCATTAACTTGGCGATATATCGCCAAGTTGGAAGCAAAAAGAAAATTTCGAATTTGGGGTCAATTTGGCGATTTTTAATGACTTTCCCATACAATCAACGTAAAAGGGTTGATTTTTGGAAAATTTATCCCTGCAAAAGTCTTTTGCGTATCATTTGGCAACAAACTAGAGGGGTAAGCATTGTTAATGTTTTTCTTCCCGCTCTAATTAACTATTGCAATTTATGAATGTTCCTATTTGGCGTTCCAGTTAGCTTTTGTTGTTCTAAGTTTAGATCTCAGACATTAACAAAGCACCTCGCCATTGTTTACATTGGTATTTTCTATGTTTACCATATTTTTTTGGTATAGGAAAACGTCTAAAAATTATGCATTCAAGATTATAAGGCATTTACATGCGTACAAGCACCCATTCTTTTGAGACATAAAAAAAAATTAGAACATTTAATAGGCGTCAGAGGAAGTAGTGTGAGGTTCACGTGAGATTTTTCTTCTGTGGTTTTTACGTACCAACTTGGCTAGTTTTAGGAGCAATTCCAAGTAATGTCTTGCTGCTTATAAGCTCTTTTTAGTAAGTAATCAACCTCGTTCAAGTTGATTGCTGCTATGACTGTGTGTGTGTTTTTTTAAAAATGCTATAAACTCCAAAGCGATTGAGGGAAAGTTTCAATTATACTTCTGCAAAAGTGAATCAATTTCTTTTTTTTTTTCCAGATCGATGAGACGTGTAACAATCAAAATCGACTTCAAGGCATCAGGCATCACTCAATTCCAGTATTTGTTTAAAATACAAGAATAGTTTGTACAGCTTCAAAATAAAATTATTTAAAGCATTAATTTTCACTCCGATTTTTTTCTTCATCCAGAGATGCTAACGGGAGCTATTGCGAAAATTCTAAGCACCGTAACAGCAAACATGGGAAAAAAGAGGGAGGGGGGCGGGGTGGAGAGCTATGAACTTCCAGAACAGACACCTGACCAATTCTAAATTAGTTTTTAAAAAAACTGATTAACTTTCGGCAAAAGATTCTCGGAAATTCTCTTTACCACTTAAATTTGAGTGTTATTATAAGTTGATATAAATCAAGGGCTCTCAAACTTTTCCGATTCGCGCCTTTCTCTTTGAAGAATTAGAATTTTTTCACGGCACCCGAGTCCATCTCTATTATATACACTGTAAAAAATAGATGTTGTTTTTACAGTATAATACAGATAATTTCACAGTAACAAACTGTAAAAATTGCTAATTTTACTGCAATAAACTGTAAAATTTGTAATTTTTAATAAACTAAAATTGCTGCTTTACAGTAATAAACTGTAAAATAGCTAGTTTTACAGTTTGTTACTGTGCATTTTACAGTTTTAAACTGGAACTTCTGCTGCCAGTATTATACTGATGTTTTTAAGGTATAGGAACCTCTGCTGCCAGTATTATACTGTAAAAATAACAGTTTATTTTTTGCAGTGGTTACTTGATCTTGATGGTTTTAAATTTGCATTTTTTAATTTAGCTACGTCCAATCATGGCTCAGCACATGCTGATACCTGATTGGTCTAAATCTTGTTCCTTTTGTATTTAAACTCTCTCAATCCATTATTCATTCCACTTATGTGATAGACACTAGTGAAGGAGGCTATTGCCTTCGAAACATGTTTGTCTTTTTAATATCTTTTTAATTAGACTTATTGGTGCTTTTAAACACTACAAAATAATTTTATTCGTCTTTGCACAAAATCATTGGTTTTAATTTTAATACATATTGTATTGATACTACGGACGTTTCGCGGCACCTTTTGCTTCTTCCTGTGGTACCTTAAGGAACCCCTGATATCAATGATACAAAATGCCTACATTTTCAAAAGAAAGAAAAGTGCAAAACATGAAAACATATTGAATTATTTAACGGGAATTGTCAACGAATATTTTTTTAATGTGCATTTGAATTAACAGCTGTATGATGCTTTATGTTAAGACACATTACGAACAAATTTTGACACAGTACAACTTCAAATCTTGAATTGGTAAGCTTTCCCCTATTTTAACTATTTTAGTTTAAATCGTTTGTTTTATTTTGATTTATTTATCATTACTTTATTTAATGATTTATGCCTTTTTTACCTCGTTTTACATGGTGATGGAAGAGTTAAATTTTTGCAATAAAATTGCAGCCTAGTTCTCCTCACCTCCCTCCACCCCTCTCCTTCCGATGAAACTGCATTGTGTTTACACCCTTTGTCCGCCTGGGAAAATTTGAAATGACTGGCCTGGCATGCATATGTATATAATATTAATATACATATACCGCCCATATTTTCTTGGTACATGCACATTGTATATGTACCAAGAACAAATGGGCGGTCAAAATGTCCATTTTGATTATCTGCTGGTTACACTGCTCGACATTGAAAATGCAACACCAAGAAGGAATGGTCAGAAATTCATGCAAATTTTACCGTAGACGCACGCCACTGAGTTATGCAAATGATATGAAATGCGCAGCTCTCCGACGCACGTGAAGTAAGATATAAGGGAATGAAGTTGAAAAGTGGGCTATGTTCATGTTGGTTTTTCTGCCAGACTAATTATCGGAGAAATTTGGTTTTTGTCTCGAAGGATACGTGTGATAGGAGGAAATGCCACGCCGTCCTCAACGAAGACACTTCCAGCATATAGACGACTTTACAAGGGGTATGGTGATCGGACTGAGAAGTGGAGGTTGGTCCATACGTCAAATTGCAGCTGATACCCACATGGATGCAAGCACTGTGCATCGGCTGTGTCGGAGATGGTTGGAAAGAAGAAATGTAGCCACATTGAGGGGTGCAGGTGCAGCCAGAGTGACGTCAGACCGCTTGGATCGACGGATTCACCGACAAGCTGTGGCGGACCCGCAAGTCACTTGTACGTCGATTCTGCAGCACGCGCAAGGTACCCTGGATGTTCCTGTGTCGACCAGAACCATTTCCCGTCGACTGTGGTTGCACGTGGCCTGCAATTACGGCGCCCACTAAGAAGACTGCCATTGATCTCACAGCACAGACTCCAACGTTTGGAATGGTGCCGGCCCAGAGCGACGTGGATGGCAGAATGGCAAACCGTAGTGTTCTCAGATGAATCCCGCTTTTGTTTGTCCAGCGATAGTCATCGCATACGTGTGTGGCGTCGACGTGGAGAAAGATCGAATCCGGCAGTGACTGTGGAACGCCCACAGCGCGACAACGTGGCATAATGGTTTGGGGCGCTATTGCATACAATTCCGTGTCACCTCTAGTTCGTATTCGGGGCACTATGACGGCCCAACGATATGTAGATAATGTACTGCGGCCGGTGGCAATCCCCTATCTTCAGGGTCTGCCAAATGCAATTTTTCAACAGGATAACGCCGGGCCCCACAGTGCTCGAATCAGCCAACATGCTCTACGAGGTGTACAGATGCTTTCCTGGGCACCATACTCTCCTGACTTGTCACCAATCGAACATGTGTGGTACGTGATTGGACGCCGTTTGCAGAACCTGTCACTGCCTCGTTCAGAGCACGAACTGTGGCAAATGGTTGAAAGGGAATGGAGTGCCATCCCTCAGGACACCATCCGCAGGCTTATTGACTCCATGCCTAAACGTGTTTCTTCGTACATCGCTGTCCGCGGTGGTCCTACTTCTTATTGAGCCGACGCCGTCCTCGCTCTAAATTTTGCTTATTTATTTTGAAATAAATATCACTTATTGTTCCATTCTGTCTCTGTCTTCTTACCAAATTTCATCAATTTCTGACCACTCCTTCTTGGTGTTGCATTTTCAATGTCGAGTAGTGTATTTATAGCAGCAGATTGTAAGAAAGAAAAACTTGTTGCCAGAAAATTTGTGCCACAAGTTTTCTCGTGACGTCTGTATGTACGTATGTATCTCGCATAGCTCGGAAATGGAGGGCCATAGAAGACAGAAATTATTTCTTAGATAGAGCCTATTAGGGGTCTAATCATTGATTCTCCTCCTTTGGTTGTATTCAAATGTTGCAAAATGCGTTTTTCTCACGTTTTGGGGGAAAATCGGTGTGGTTTTTATAAAGTGGGATCCTAAATTGAAGCTTAGACTACAGGGAATTTATTTTGTTCATTGATTAACAAATTAAAAGGATTTTCTGAACAATATTTTTATTTCACTCGACTCATTTCAAATAACATGTTTTTTGTTTCAATTCTTCAGAAGACGATTAAAAACCACGATACATTCGAAAGAGCGATATAAGGGTTACTGTACTTTCTTGAGTTGAAGTTCGGAAGATAGTTAGTTGTTCAAAATACTTGAAGTTCTTGACAGCATTTTTAATTTTTTACGTCAAAAATGGGACAGAATTTAACGATGAGTTTTCACACAAAAATGAAAGTTGTATGATTATTTTTGTTCGAAATATTCAACGAAATAACAAGAAGTTCTGTCAAGAACTAAATAAGCCTACTTTCCCGTACATCGACATTCTCGCATCTGATCATTATTCTCTTGATTATCTGAGACTTAAAATTATGTCAAACATACCTTTTTAGCACTTAGAGCTGATTTCGAAAAGCAAAATATACCCCTTTTATCAGATGAAATAGACACGTAAAAAGTAATTAACGAATAAATAAAGTTTTGTCGCACCTTTTAAAGAGTGTAACTCTTACAGTTCCTCCGTAGAAAAAATCCTCCATCGTTTTCAAAATAATAATAATAATATAATAAATAAATAAATAAATAAAAGTACAAAGAGCATCAAACACATTTTATTAAAGAAAGAAAAAAAAAACTCGTCCGTTAATAAAATGTCTCAAATTTCACTTTTAATCTGTTGCCAGTTGTTAAATATAAATAAAGAATAAAATGTTCTCGTGAATGAAAAATTTTTGGTACAAAAAAAACATCGTCTGCCAAAAAAAAATAATAATAAATAAAATAAAACAAATGAATAAATAAACAAAACATCGTCTGCACAGTCAGTAATTTTTTTTCTGAGCCTGCATTTCCGCCATGTTTGCGGAGTCGGAGTCGGAATCAGAGTCCTCACAGAAGATTACTCAGAAAAGTACGTTACAAACATTATTTATCAAAACCATTTTCTTACAAAGTTAGTTTGAAGGAAATCCGACTTTAAGTTCAGGATCAACATTCAACTCAAATTCCCCGTAGACGCTGTTAATTTTTTTTTCTGAACGGTTCAATATTGAACGAAAAATGGTTCAAATCAAAAAGCGAAATATGGGAATGTATGGGAAAGCCTCTCCGAGATCTTTCAAACAAAAAAAAGTTTATTCCATTCGGACGGTTCACTCAAAAGTTATTAGGTGGGGAAAGGTTGCTTGAACGGTTCAATGTTTAACGAAAAAGTGTTCAAATTGAAAATTTAAATACGGTAATGAAGTATCCTTGCTGAGATCCTTCGAACAAAAAAAAGTTTATTTAAATCGGACTGTTCACTCAAAAGATATTAGGGGTGACAACTTGATTGAGCGGTTCAGTGTTGAACGAAAAATTGTTCAAATCGAAAATGTAGATACGGGAATGAAGTATCCTTGAAAAGATCTTTCGAACAAAAAAAAGTTTGTTCAAATCGGATTGTTCACTCAAAAGTTAGCATCGCGGGACCGGTTGTTTGAACGGTTCAAAGTTGAACCAAAAATTGTCCAAATCGAAAAATCAAATATGGGAATGAGCTGCACTCGATGAGATCTTTCGAGCAAAAAAAAAATTATTCCATTCGGACGTTCACTCAAAAGTTATTAGGTGGAAAAAGGTTGCTTAAACGGTTCAATGTTAAAACAAAAGTGTTCAAATTGAAAATTTAAATACGGTAATAAAGTATCCTTGCCGAGATGCTTCAAACAAAACAAAGTTTGTTTAAATCGGACTGTTCATTCAAAAGTTATTAGGGGTGACAGCTTGATTGAGCGGTTCAATGTTGAACGAAAAATTGTTCAAATCGGAAATGTAAATACGGGAATGAAGTACCCTTGAAAAGTTCTTTCCAACAAAAAAAAGTTTGTTCAAATCGGACTGTTCATTAAAAAGTTAGTATCGCGGGACCGGTTTTTTGAACGGCTCAAAGTTGAACCAAAAATTGTTCAAATCAAAAAATCAAGTATGGGAATGAGCTGTACTCGCCGAGACCTTTCCAACAAAAAAAAGTTTGTCAAAATCGGAATGTTCATTCAAAAGTTATTAGGGGGGACAGACAGACCGACCGACAGACCGACCGACCGACACACAAATTCCCCATCTCAATACCCTACTTTCAAATTTTTAATTTTTCGATATTCATTTTACCTTTTTATTTTTTTAACTTGGCGATATTTTTTTGGACTTGGCGATATTTTTTTAATTTGGCGATATTTTTTGGACTTGGCGATATTTTTTAGATGCATTAAGCTACTTTTAATACTTTTTTCGTCTTTCTTTTATTTTTAATGGGAAAGTAGGCTAAAAACGGGCCATGTGACACGTAATTACCAATAATAAAGACCATTGCAATCAACGCGTCAAAAATCGAGGCATCAGGTTTTGGGTGAAATGATATTCATAAGCAATCTTCTAGCTTGCTTAAAAAAGCTATTCAAGCTCGTAATAAAGTCAAATTTTTACAAACAAGCACTATTCAGAACCAAAAAGGGCTAACGGTCAGCCTGAACACAGTTTAGTGCCGATGTTGTTACACTAGAGCTTTCTCTAATGTCAATAGTTTTTTAATTTCCAAGGTCAAATAATTTTTCTGCTTTTCTATGTACTTGCAAGCGCCATTTGTGTGGGACATGAATAACTTTTAGGAACATCAATATTTCTAAGTTTGCTTAGCTGTACGCAGCCGGAAACATGTAAAATAATCTTGCTTGAACATAAAAAGAAATCAATTTCAATTTCCGTCTCGAAGCATTATTATTAAATCACGTTTTTTCTATACAGCGCGATGCTGTTCAAATAGTAAATCGGTTAAATCAGAAAAACAAGAGCATGAGAAAATTGAGTAAAAAGACTATTTCTTCCAAAAAGTGTCTGCAACTTTACAACATGTTACTTTTGTTTTAAACTCAGTTTTATTTTAAACTCATATATTCTGCAAAAATTCAATTCTTTTTAAACTTCAAACGATAGAGTAAAAGAGAATGACCATTGTCCTCTTTTGTGACAAGTCTTGTTTCCCAGTATAATCTGATAGTAGACATATTTGCATCAAGAAAAAAAGTAAGGTTTAATTTGTTCAGCAGTCGTCCAGAGATACTAAGGCAGGAATTCAAGTGAAACACTAACGATCGCAACTCACCAATGCAATCGCAAATTCCCAAATTTGGATTCAAGTGAAACATTACAATCGCTACGAGATTCGATTCTATCGTAATTCGACTTCCACCAGCGATTGCAATTTTGACCTATTGCGATCGCCTCGAAGCGATTGCAATGGTATTTCACTTGAATTTGGCCCTTCCACCCATTTGCTTCTAAGTATTTCATATGTTAAGGGCAGAGACACCGCCAGGTTTTAGGAGGTAGGGAAGATTTTATTAAAAAATCTTTTTATCACAGACATACATAATACCAGTTTTGATTAAAAGATCTTGAAACCATGGATACTGAATGTTAGCCATACTCCAATCCCTCTTATCTTTGTCTGATTGCAGCAATGATTATGGACAGTTGGAATTAAGATCCATGATTAGTTCAAGGCGGTCTGAAGCAACTAAAACTGTCTGTTCAAATCATGTAACAGGAACTTGTAGTTTCGGAGAATTTCGTTGCAGCTTCATAAAAAGCTCTGGCGACGTAATCCACATTCTTCATGTTCAACCCGCAAATACTGATCCGTCCACTGTGAGCAAGATAAATGTGGTGCTCTTCAATAAGGTACTTCACCTGCAGCGCTAGAACATCAAAAGTAACAGGTAAAGTAATCAACGTTAAAAGCATGAGTAAATAACACAGGCCTACAAAAAAAAAAAAATTTTGGTGCCTAGGATTTTTGAGTAGATTTTAACTATATTTTCATTGCTGAATCTGAATATGCAAGCAGTTTTTCTGTATCAGCTCTAGATTTTTAGATAAATTCACTTATCTACCAATGCTTTTTTCTATGTAATACGCTCAAGTATGAGTGTTGTAAAATTTATATAGGGACATATTCTTGTATATTTTCCTTATTTGCTGTCTTATTTTGAAACCAATTAAATTTAAAATAATAATATTTATGAAATAACTAATTATTATTTAAAAAAATAATTATTATTTTAATTTATCTATATGTATAAAAATGAATATATGTATATTTATTTGCTCCTTAAACAAATCCACAGTTTTCGGCGGATTTTCATCAAACTTGGCACAAAGTTTCCTTGCTGCACTAGAACTCACATAGGCGGATTTTTTAAATTTTTAAAAACTCCAAAAAGCTCAAAATTAAATTTTTTCGTCTCAAAATGGCCATTTTCTTTCAATTTTGAATAGATAGAGTAATAGAGCCTTTAAGAATACAAATTGAAAACACTTAACAGATTTAAATACGAGTATTTTCCGACAAAGATTACGATTAACAATGAATTATCAACTCAAGGCTCATCTTTTTCATTTTAGCATGAAATTTGTTAAAAACAATTACTGTTACAATTATTTGCATTCAACACTATTTGAACCACAATGTTGTATTAATAAGCCCCTGGGCAACGCCGGGTAATATCCCTAGTTTATTATAAAAAGAAGACTAACAATATAAGATATATAACTGACTGGTTGACCTTGGTTCTTCCTTGTTTCTTGAGCATCTGCGATAGCAGAGACAAAACGCAACACTGGGTTAGAAAAGAGTGGCCTAGGAGAGAAAACATTGATGTTGAGGAAAAGAATATCATCAATGATCCTTTAGTTCCAAGAGAGAAAATCATCTTTCCACCACTGCATATCAAGCTGGGTCTAATGAAGCAGTTTGTAAAGGCTCTTGATAAGAATGGATCATGCTTTGCATATATAGGGGTAAAAATGCCTCTGCTGAGTATGGAAAAAATTAAAGCAGGAATATTTTATGGCCCACAAATAAGACAGCTGATTAAAGACCCTGGCTTCATAAATTCAATGACTGAGATTGAACAAGAAGTCTGGAATTCATTTGTTTCACTTGTCAAAAATTTTCTGGGTAAACGTAAAGCTGAAAACTATGTTGAATTAGTCAATGAGATGCTGAATAATTTTAGATCACTTGGGTGTAACATGAGCAGAAAGGTGCACTATTTACACAACCACTTAGACCGTTTTCCTGATAATTTAGGAGACGTAAGTATGGTGAAAAATTTACCAAGATATAAAATGCATGGGGGATTGATATCGAGGAAGATGGAATACTCACTTGATGGCAAATTACTGCTGAATTTTAAAACGCGGAATTGTTCTAAAATACGCTCAAGAATGTCACGCAAAAGAAGTTTCCGAATTGTTCAGTGAGTAACTGGTTTAAATGATGACTTTTTCTGTTTTCTTTTGTATATAATAATAATATCTGTGTAATATAATTAAAATTAATTGTTTAATTTGTTTTTTTTAAACCATGGTTTTTCTTTTCAAATAGGGTTATGTACAATTCATTAAAATGTTAATATCTTAAAAATTCGAGCTGATAAGCAAAAACTAATAGCATATTTGAATTCAGGGCGTCAAATTCATAAGAAATCACCTCCAAAATCTTCGGCACCAAAACCACTGTTGACCAGTGTAATGTTTACCAAAATTATTGTGGACACTGAGTATTTAGGTTAAGTAATAAAGGTTTCTGGAGTGTAGTGCTCACAAACAACTTCCGATCTCAAAACAAAATCTGGCTGGTACATCATGTGTGCACTTACAAAGTTTTTGAGATTTGACGACAAATTGCTCCCAATGTTACGTTAAAAACTTTAGTCAAAAATTTTCGGTATATGCTAAAATGAAAGTAAAAACCATGGTCTCATGGTAGATTACATGGGCTTGGGGGTTTAATGTTATTACACTGAAGATTTCAACGAGGCTCTTAAAACTTCCATGATTTTCAGATTTTCATTTTTCCCTTTGTAGAAAATGCATTAAACTAGAAAATTGAGATGCATCTAAATAAACAAAGTAAACTCACGGTTTAAGCCTGTATATGAGAACATTCCAGTCTGCGCAGTTATATGGTTCCACTTTCCTGGTGCATCTAATTCATCCAATTTCTGCTTGAGAGCAGCTCTCATTTTTACGATTCTCCCTGACATTTCTGCCAACTGCTTTTGCCTGAAAGTGAGCACTTTTAGAATAGCATCAAAGCTTCGGCATCCATATAACACAGCGGTCGGCAACCCATCGATCGCTATCGACCGGTCGATCTCGGAAGCATTTTCTGTCGATCGCGGTTATATTTTGGTCCTTACTTTCTGTCGAAGTATAACTGAAAAACATTGATTTTTGGAACAAAATTATTTTTACGGTCTAAGAAAAAACTTATTTGAAAAAATTTTGAAACTTTTATAGTCACTATTTTTTCAATTTTAACTCATTATGGCCTGACAGTTTTTTTTCCAAAGATATTTTGTGTATTGGTTACACAAACAGTGTTTAATGGACAGGAAAAATAATTAAAAAAATATTATGTAAAAAATAATTGTTTTATTAAGGAAAGAAAAATTGTCCCTTAAAAGTTACGATAGAACCCAGAGGATACATACTTTTTTCAATTTTTTTTTTTTCTGCCTACGATATAATATTAAAAAAGACATTTTATAAGAAAAAATAAAATCAGCAATTAACATAAACTGGGAAGCTGGGAATAGCTTTGAAAACTTAGCTTTTTTCCTTGAGATTGTGAACGATGTCATTTTTAATAAAGATCATATTAAAACTGCTACAGAACACACTTTACAATGGTTATGTGATACAATCTGTTAATAACGAATTGAAACAATACCAAGGTACTAATTGAACACTATTATTTGGTTGAAATGTTCATTTGGGGGAAATTCAGACCCTTTTTTGGACCGTCCCAAAAAAGGGACGCTAGACATTAATGGGTTAATTAAAGAAATAGACATGAGATAGAACATATTTTGATGCGAGTTAAAATAGCATTATTGCAGCAATTTATTGCAACTACTTAATAAGAAACAAATCTTTTTTTTAATAAGCTTTAACTTTCAATTTACAATCAGCATAGTCTCTACCAAACCGTAAACCCCTCCTTGTGCTCACTAAACTTGGAAAGTAGGTCTTCAGTCAATTCAGGTTGCCGACCGCTGATATAACAGAATACTAACAATGCCCAAGAATTCCCAGAGAGATTCACATTTCTATTTAAAAAAAATTATACTTTGTAGTTTTTGAAGATTATCTTACTACTATTATATATGCGAAAGTTTGTATGGATGTATGGATGGATGTATGGATGGATGTATGGATGGATGTATGTTTGTTCCTCTTTCACGCAAAAACTACTGAATGGATTTTGATGAAACTTTTACCACAATGTAGCTTATACATCAGAATAACACATAGGCTATAATTTAAAACGATATTCAAAAAAGTTCGATCGGTAGCGCCTTTTTCATTCCAATTTAAGGTACATTATTTCTCTTAAATCAAAAGGCATTGACCAAACTAATTCAGTATTTAGTGTATCATCTCAACTCTCTGTCGAAAGCTATAATTGCGGGCATCATTTCTTCTTTCCGTATTTAATGTTCAAGGCTTTTCTCAAGTCAAATCATGAAGGTTTTTTTTCCAGCTTCATGGGGAATATCCAGGCTTTTACCATGATTTGTATTTAAAACATTTTGTATAGTCTTAGTTGTACAAGTAGAATATTTATCCTTAAGCAATGTGTTTCTTAATGTGCATTGCTGCGTGAAAATATTATTTCTTTAGAATAAATTGTATTCCTTTATTAGTAAATTGTTCACTGTATCAATTATTTTCACAAGTTTCGTAAATTTGTCGGTCCTGCTTAATCGGGTAACGAATAAACGAATAAAATATCCTGGAACTGGATATTTCCCATGCCATAGTCGCAATACTAAAGATTCCGTTTAATCGAATTCTCCGCTTAATCAAATAATATTTCTTGGAACCGACAGTATTCGTTTGAGCGGGGCCGACAGTATATGTTTTAGAGTATCGGTAATGTAATTGCTTGAAGAGATTGGCAACTAATAAATGGATTGGGTTCATTATTTTCCAATTTAATGGAACTTTAAATACAACTTTACGGTATTTTTAAAAAAAATTTTGCGCTGACTGGGCGGGTACTTACAATCGGTCACTTAGAATCCAATCGAACAGGTATCTTGCCGAATTTGTTGCAAGAATATTATAATAACTATATATTGGTAATTTTTTCAACTGACGCCAGTTTTGGCGCCAAAGACTATGTAATAATACTTTACTTCTTACATGATATAACTAAAATAAAACGATTGTTGTCTGATATTTGTAGACTGCGCCAAAATCTTAATCATCGAGATAATACTCCCACAGTTGAAGAAAAGTTCAGGCTTTTTTTTTTTTTTGGCCGATCCCGTACGTTGTCATTAAAAAAACTTTTAAAACTTATGTCAAAGCGTAAAGTAATCCGCATACGAAATTAATCAAACCCCAAAACTAAAATTACCAATAATTTGTGTTTTTCGCACAAATAATTGTCAAATGCTCCCTACAAATTTCGAAATCACTTAGGACAAAAACTTTTAGCGTCATTTCATGGTCAGCAATATTTTCTCAACATTAAATGACAATTTTTCTTTGACAAAAATTACTGACTTAATAATACTTAAGCATATTTTCATAAAGTAGGGAGGGGAGCAAAAGTATCCTAGGTATCCCAAAACAATTACCGCAAATTTAGCGACATTTTAAATCGTCAAAGCGGTACGTTTTGAGTTCTTTTAGTTTAGGAAAAAAAATCGATTATAAATTGGTTCTCAATATTTTCACTGGCCCAGGCAACGCCGGGTATTTTTGCTAGTTAATAATATTTTTACAAGTTAAGTTTTGCTGTCTAATTAAGAATTCACTTGAAAAATAAGTTGTGTCCATCGTTTGATCGGTACTCTATAATGTTCTCTTTCTAGAAAAAAGGCTGGAAATGCTTGCTCTAGAGTGTGCGAATCTCAATTTAAGAATGCCAAGATAAATATTAATTTCTAATGGTAGAATAAATAAATAAACGGCTTCAAATAAAGAAATAAAGACATATTCAAAAGAACAAGGTTTATGTTATAAGACCTTCTCTTTCATCCAGCACTCGCAACATTTTATATTTGGCTGCAGAAAATCGACTTTCGTATAGTGCGTATCTAACACGGACCATTTCGAGCTATTTTGAACCTCCCTTCATCAAAAACTATTAGATCAGCATTTTGAAATTTTAGATGTCTAATAGAGCTCACTAGAATACCTATGATGGCAAAGTTCGTTACAGTTATGGAACCTCTTACAGTTATGGAATTCTACAAAGTGTCCTTCTTATCACTCACTTTATAAGATCACTCATCAGAGACCTAAACCATTTTCAAGTGACGTAAAGTTTTATTAAAAATTACTTTAAAAATTAATTTATTTTAAAAATCAAATGTAAACCATCAGACATAATATGGAGGAATCATATAATAGCATCCTAAACCCAGTAGTAGCTCTTGCGTCCTTCCACGCTGCAGACCGAGATTCGATTCCCTAGTTGGGCACGAATTTGTGGAATCCCTAATTGAGCCTAGTCAACTTTTCATCTTTTCAGTGGGTCGACAAGATCAATTCTAAGCATGGTTGGGAACTAAACCCTGGGGGCTCCGTGTTCGGTTCATCACATAACCGAAACATCTGCAAGCTTACATCCCAGAGTCCTTGGTCATGGAAACTGAGATGAGTACAGAAAGTTTTGCCCCCCCATGGGCTGTTGCACTACTGATTTTTGCTTATAATAACATGCTACGCTAAATGTGAAAAGCAGGCTACAGTTCTTTTAAGTAAATTGAATTGAGCGATAAAACTCATCTTCAGTATCATTATTTTATGAGATTAAAACTAACCATTCAGCAAATAAAGTTGGGTCGTTAAGAATTCGTGAAACAATTCTAACGCCATGGCAGGGTGGGTTGGAATAATTTCCTCTCACCAGAAAAGTCATCTGTGATTCCATATTGGCTAGAGCTGCTGGATCCTTAACTACCACCGTCAAATTACCCACTCTTTCATCTGGAAAGGAACACATAAAATTAAACTGCTAGACTAACCTGTTTAAGATAATTTTTAATTGAAAGACTATATTATAGTATTCTGATAAAGTGGATGTGGCCTAAAACTTTTTAAATGTCTCGAAAAACCGTAACTAATGTACAAGGTGTGTCTATTAAATTCTAGGTCTGGGGCTAATGTGACGGAATGAATAATAAAAACAACATACACTGTAAAAAATAGATGTCGTTGTTTTTACAGTATAATACAGCTAATTTTACAGTAACAAACTGTAAAAAGTGCTAATTTTGTAGTAATAAATTGTAGAATTGTTAATTTTACACTAATAAACTGTAAAATTACTGCTTTACAGTAATAAGCTGTAAAATTGCTAACTTTACAGCTTATTACTGTGCATTTTACAGTTTTAAACTGGAACCTCTGCTGTCAGTATTATACTGTTATTTTTATAGTATAATACGGCTAATTTTGTGGTAATAAGCTGTAAAAGTGCTGCTTTACAGTAATAAACTGTAAAATTGCTAACTTTACAGTTTATTACTGTGCATTTTGCAGTTTTGAACTGGAACCTCTGCTGCCAGTATTATACTGTTATTTTTACAGTATAATACGGCTAATTTTGTGGTAATAAACTGTAAAATTGTGATAATAAACTGTAAAATTGCTAACTTTACAGTTTATTACTGTGCATTTTACAGTTTTAAACTGGAACCTCTGCTGCCAGTATTATACTGTAAAAACAGCAGTTTATTTTTTCCAGTATATGTGTAATAATCCTCAAAATAGTCATCTCCAGCATTCACACACTTTTTTTCACGACGCGCCGGTACAAATTTTGAAAACACGTTTCGTAGTGCTCTCAAAATATGATTCGTAGTTGAGCGGCTACGTTTTTTTCTATGTCCTCTACGTCCTAAAATGGATGCGTTTTCATAGTTTCTACACATTTTCAAATTCCAAAACAGAACTATACACTAGTGTGAGCCAGAAAAACACTTTTTTTAAAAAATTTCGATTGTTGGTAGTGCGGAAAAGTTGCCATTGGGGGAGCAAATAGCACATAAAAATTTTGAAATATTTTGATCAATTCCTTAATCTGCCGCCACTATCTTGAAGTTTGGAAATAATGCATTTTTTTCGAGATTTTTATCAAATTATTTTTTTTTTTAAATCTATTTTCGACAACGAGTAGGGCGAAGAAGGTGCCATTGAGGGCATAGAAATTCCATAAAAAAATTTAGATCTGTGGTATAATTCCTTCCTTTTCCACAAATACCTAGAAGAGTTGGCAATTTCCTATTATTTTCTACGTTTTAAATTAAATTTTGTCAAAACGTTAAAATGCGGTTTTCGCCGAACGTTATCTGAAATAACTACATTGATTGTCCCATAGAATGCATTTTTTGATGTTTAATGCTAAAATATTATTTAAAATAATTGTCCAAAAATCTCAAAAAAAAACGCATTCTTTCAAACTTCAACGCAATTGTGGCAGATCAAGAAATTGACCAAAAAATTTAAAAAATTTTATGTGCACTTTGTGTGTGCACCAATGGCACTTTTTCCGCTATACCGTTCATCGAGAAAAAAAAGTCTCTTTCGGTTCACCCTACTATACACGTTCCTACACATTTTAACTGCACAGTCCAAGAATCTAATGGAAACACCATAAAACAAGACTGCTCTGAAATTCAGGATGTAGAGGACATAGAGAAAAGGTAACCACTTAACTTCTAAGCATATCTTAGAGGAAGCGTGTTTCTATTAAATTGTACCGCCGTGAACAACCGTGTGTGAATGCCGGAGATGACTATATAGACGTATGTTTGTTTTTCATTATTTATTCTAGTATATTATCCCCAGTCCTGGAATTTCATAGAAACACCTTGTATTGGAGGAATGAGTCAAAACTTTCTTTATAATTAATACTTACTATATAAACCTAAATTTTTCGCAAAAGACTGGGCGCAGAAGAGCTCAAATCCACGATGAACAAAGTAACGAACTGGCCAACTGTCTCTTTCAAGATCTCCTGAAGCAAAACCCTGGTAAGCGCAATCAAGAAATGGAAATAACCTCCTCCTCTAAAAAGCGAAAAAGAAAGAAAGAAAGAAAGGTAAGGTCTCACTCATTTTTGTTTTAACGAAAAAAAAAAATGCTTAAAATTGGATAACTCATGCATTAAATTATATGATACAAAAAAAGTAAATCATAAAAAGATATTAAAAAAATTTGCGTCCAAAAAGTATTTTTATCATAATTTGCATATAGTTAATCCCATTCATCCTTCAATTGTTGCTGCAAGATCACGCCGAGCGGCAAACGTCACGACAGGCCCGTCATTTAGGGAGGGGCAGGGGGGTCAATTGCCCCCCCCCCCCCCCGTGACTTTGAGAAATCAATGTATTTGCATGTAAGTGGGCGCGGTTTTTGTTGTTTTCAGGTGAAATTGTGTTGTGTTTTTACCCTTTGCCCCCCCCCCCTTGCAAAAACTTAAAATGACGTCCCTGCGTCATGAATATGCAACTTGCCGGCTGCACATAAACTTCCGGCACTTTGCTATATTCGCGCTCTTTCACTACTTTCGGCCGAGATAGACTTGGTTGGTTTTCGGCGGCTCCGTCGAGCCTGCCGGTTTTTCTTTCTACCAATAGTTTCGGCCTTTTAATTATGTAATTACATTGTAAATAGTATTCAAATAAATAGCTCATTGTTTTAACTTCGACTGATCCACGTTGCACGGAATATAAATTTGTCAATATAACTTCACTCAGGTTCGAACTTCCAGTTTAAATAAGATGTGCTCACTAGGGTGGGTCAAAAAAAAAAAAAAACTTTTTTCGAAAGTTTAAGGTGCACAGAATTAAAAAGATGCAAAAAGCTCTAAAACTAACATGTGTGAAATTTTATTACATTCTAATAAGTCTTTTTGCTGCCGGGTTGATTTTGAAACTTTGACATTTTACCATATGTTATATTCCATGTTTTCGATTGCAACAGTAATAAATAATGCGTAGTTTACACGTGAGCAACACATTAAAAATCACCTACTCTGTGTTCATACCTGCTGGAGTTCCTGATGAGAAGTCACAGGAAGTCAGTGTGACCTCCCAAAAATTTCCTCATTTGGCATATTTTGTCTAGCTACACAGCAAATTTGGAGACATTGAAATATTGCAATAAAGAGTCATTATTTTGAAATTCAGACAAGGTGTAGCACTGATTTTTTTGTGTGAAAGTAGGTCATGAGAGGTGACCATTTTGAGAATTCTAAAAGTGTTTGTTCTTTGAGTAAAAATTGTTAGTTTGGAATTGTGCAGTGCTTGTTTAGCAAAACTACTAAAAACCGCATTTCAGTTTATTATTATTATTATCCTTAGGGCTATTATCCTTTACAGAAACACCACCCCTCGGTCATGTTTACATTTATTGATCGTACTATGTCTGGTGATGATAGTTCCATAGTTATTTTAGTTAGAGATTGTTTCTTTCCTCAGTTAAGCTCCCTCAAAGTATGGTTTTTAATCCATTTTCGAACAATTTTAACCTACATCATTTCAGCCAAGATGCGTTACCACGAAATAAATTCAGCAGAAACTGAAAATTTATATTATGAAGAAAATATATAATAAAAAATTTGAGGTTTAAATTTTTTAAAGAGAAAAAGACCCTAATATTTTTTAAATTTTCAAAACTTGTGGTTTTTTGATTTGTTTGAACTCAAAATGTGCCATCACTATAAAAAAAAAAACTATTTTTATGTATTATGATACCTGTATATGTGTGAAATAACGTTAAAAACAAAGTTGTCTGGGGTCTGTTTAGCTTTCAAGATTATTATTATTATTTTTTTTTTTTTTTGTAGCTCATTTTTATGCGTTTTCTCTTGGTCAAAATGTGACCAGTATGTGGGTCAGATCAATTTAAATTTTATTGATATAGGGATAATGTACACATATGTGCATAGAGAAAGAGAAAAGGACTACAACACTTAATTTTGTCTGAATTTTTAGAATTTTAGTTTTTTTAACTGCAATTAACTCAAAAAACGATAAATCATTACTGGGGGAATTATTGAATGTGCATATTACTAGCTATCAACAGTTAGAAATATTGGAGAAAGTAAATACTGTTAGGCATCGTTAGGGACTCCCTAATCGGACGTCACTATGACCTCTCTAAAAAATAATGGCTTTCAATTTACTTTTGCAATGTTGTCTCTAATTTTGCTGCGTGGTTAGACAAAATATGCCGAATAAGAAAATTTTTGGGAGGTCACAATGACCTCCCATGACTTCCCGTCAGGGACTTCAGCAGGTATGAACACAGAGAAGGCGATTTTTAATACATTTTTCACGTTTAAACAGCGTATATTTATTATTGTTGCAATCGTATATGGAATATAACATGGTAAAAGGGTCAAAACTTTAAAAGCAATCCGGCGGTAAAAAGGCTTACCAGAATCTAATAAAATTTCACACGTGTTAGTTTTAGAGCATTTTGCACCTTATTAACCCTGTATCCCTTAACCTTTCGAAAAAGTTTTTTTTTTTTTTTTTTGACCCACTCTAGTGCTCACTTTTGCAGCTATACAAATATGCATAAACTTTTAATGCTTAGCAGTAGCTCTTGAATACAGAAAGAATTCATTGACTAGGGTGCATAAATTGCGCGCTCAAAGCAAACACATAAAGAGAGGTAAATTGGAGTGTCAAATGCAAAAAATATATGCACATTTTTGCATTTTACCTTTTTACATGAATTCAAGAAAACTGATAAGAGTACCTCCATCACATCGGCAATTTGCTTCCACTCTTCTTGAGTCGGATCGACACCAGTAGGATTATGTGCACATACATGGAGAATGATCACAGAATCTTCGGACGCATTCTAAAGAATCAACATATTAAAAAGAGACAAAGCAATCCAATTTCCTTCATATATTTTCAGTTGTCATACGGGCAGTTTTTCAGGAAAGTGCTATTTTGCATTTTAGGCTATTCAATTTTTCAACTTTTCTCAAAAGGAGCAGTTTGACAATTTTAAGTAAGACAAGATATGTATTTTTGTGAAAAGAGTTCACAGAACATCTTCATTTATTTTAGAGATATTGAGGGTTAAATTTGTACACTTTATAAAAAGTCATTATGGAATTTTTTCTAGGTTTTATTTAATTTTGAATCTTTAATCAATAAATTAATTCATACTTTATTAAATTTATCATCTAAAGTCGAAAAAAATTACTAAAAAATATTGACATTTCCACGTATTTCACCTGACAAGACATAAAATATGGCTACATTTCCTAAAATTTTACGTATTTTAACTAAGGTTC